>KN819368.1:38013-50594 GCA_000827475.1 Paxillus involutus ATCC 200175
GTGAAACTGGGATCCAACGATGTCGGGCCTACGAACGCAGGTAGGGTTGCAGTAGACTTGTCCTCGGTGATCTTAGTAACGACGATTCAGAGTAAAGTTGCAAACGCTGCCGAATATTAATCTTCCAGTCGACGGAACCCACTGAGTACGCAGGATCTAGACTTCGAAGTATTGCCCAATGAGGGGGAGACCAGGAAGACTCCGGTCCATGTGCACAATCAAGGTGTCAAGGTTCGTGTTCAAGAGGCCTGCGGTCTGCACACTGATGAGAAGTAACTTCGAGGCCAATCCGCCCCATGGGAAAGACGATCCCACGCGATTGCAAGACGACAGGAGCACACGTTGCTTCACTGGCGAGCTCCGTGCCCGACAAGCGTGCTGTGCACCGACGAGAAGTGAGTTCCAGGCTAATCACGCTTTATGGTAGGGGTGAAGAACCGCGGATTATCATTCAACCAGATCAAAGAAGGTCTCGAAAGACCCAACTGCTTCACTCCGGCGTCCCTGCGACCGGTGCAACCTCATCCTGTACAATCCGATTCGCCCAGCTCGTCCATTAAGCCATGCGGAAACAAACCCGTTCCGTGGAAAGAATTAGATGAATCACAGCTACTTGCTTACGCGGTGGGTCTAAGCTGGGTGCAGGGTTCATTACCGCATTTCCTGTGGGTTCTCAGCTTCATCGAACAGTCTGTAGCAAGCGTCAATGACATGAAATTAGCGCAGGTCACCTATCGTGAATCGTCGTATTTAAGCAGCTATCGAAGGATAGAGGAGCCATCGGAGTAACATATATTCTGTAGCGGTACGTGGCGTAAAGCGAACACGAACGCCTGGGGTCGAATCACCGAAAATAGAGGGGAAACGCAACGTTGACTATCGTGTCGTCCATGAAATAGTCCGTCAGAACGCAGGAGGGTGGGCGTAAACGAGGCACGTAAATTCTTTGGTTGCATTTGGGCAGTAGTATGGACACAAAGCCAGAAGCCTGCTGATGAAGCATGGTATAGGGGATGAGAGAGATAAGGGTGGAACTGACCGTAACTCGTGCATCGTATTCCCTCGGTATCCCAACAATATCAATATCTTTGCGCGTCCGCCAGCCAGTATCCTCGGACCGGAGGTGGAATCATTGACGGGATACACTTTTTGTTGCTGGCGAGTCGGCGAGGCGTAGCGGGGATAGAACTGTGATCAAGAATCTTAATCACGGTAATAAAATTCAGTGAGTGACAACGATCACCATCGTGGAAGATTCAAGGATACAGGAGTGGCACGCACCCTCCAGATAGTTCTGAGCAAGGAACGTATTTTATCGTCGTCTGTGATCTTATGGAGATCGTCGTTCCACGCTGTTTCACCGTGACATTTATAGTAACCCTAATATCGGACGGTGAAACATCTGGAATTGACGAGAACACTAATTCTCGCGAAGCGGTGTGCTGCGTCTTCATCTAGGATTGCAATATGAGTGTGAGATTGCTTCACAAGTAGGTTGCTGTGCCATGCGGTGAGAGATCGGACTATAGTGACTTCTCCAAGATGTTGGGGCAGTTGGCTCGGATTGTGAAGGTTTGGTGTGGAGCTATAACATTGACTAGGATAGATGGTCATGAACGCAGAGAAAAACGCGTGAGCGCCACGAATGGGGATATAGAAAAGTGGTGCACGACGTCGTCGGAAATGTCGGGAAGGAAGCAGTGCGGGCGTCTACCAGACACGAGGCGTGCGACGTGTTCGTCTGATAGGCACGGGGTGCACAGGAAACGAACTCACCAGAACAACGGTGTTTACAACTACCCTTTCCTGTTGTCCAACGCAGTTCAACGTCCTTACCGCTTTCAACGCTCACCACCGTCACCGCCCACTTGCGCTTCCATCTGTCGATATGTCTACCTCGTCTCGTTCAGTGTCTTCGGAGAGCGCGAGCGTTCCATCTGTCGTTAGGTCCGCCTCGTCTCAGTCCGTCTCTTCGAAGAAGGCGAGCGACCGAGTGCCCGTGCAAATATTCGAGGGGCACGAAGATTGGGTTAACTGTGTACGCTTCTTCTTGGACGAAGACGAACTGGTCACTGGCTCGAGTGACAGCACACTTCGTGTATGGAACCGGACGACGAGAGCAGTGGAGGTGTTGCGTGGTCAGAGTGACTCGGTGCGGGACGTAGATGTGTCTCGGGATGGGAAAATGATCGTCAGTGGTAGCGAAGATAAAACAGTCCGAATATGGAATAGGGAATCGGGAGAGACGATGCATGTCTTCGAGGGCCACGAGGATTGGGTGAACTCGGTGCAGTTCTCACCCGATTCAAGCAGAGTCGTGTCTGGGTCCGGTCATTCGACTGTGCGGGTATGGTCAGTTGAGACGGGCGAGCTGGCATTCGAGCCAATCGAGTGCCGTGGCTGGGTCCACTGTGTTCGCTACTCGCCTAGCGGAGACAGGATCGCTTCAGGGGCAGACAGCGTCCAAATATGGGACGCTCAAACAGGAAGTGGAATACTCTCAATTCGAAATTCGTCGGTCGTCTCGGTTGCCTGGACTGCTGATGGGACACACGTCATCGGGGGACGCAAGGGCGAAGTCACGATCTGGGATTCGCACACCGGAGAACAACTCCGCACGTGGAAGGCCCACGACAACTACTGGATCACACTCTCACTCTCGCCTTCGGGAAGTCACTTGGCGACCTCCTCTTGGAGCGACAGAACAGCCTTCATATTCGATGTCTCAACCGGCGAGCAAATCACTGCATTGAAGCACAGTACGGATGTCAATGGAATTGCCTACTCCCCTTCAGGGAAGTTCATTGTGACGGGATGCGACGATGGAAAAGTCTACTTGTGGGAGGCCCCAGTCGTCGAAGATCCTCTGGCCAAGGTCAGTTTCGTTTTCGTCGCATTCATGCATAGTCTTCCCAACGAGCTGACCGCTTATCCAGTCGTCCGCACCACCATTTTCTTCATTGCTCGATGTAGGTACCTGAATCTCTGCTTCCCAAATTATCATTCATGACCGTTCAATAGCGATCCGCAATTCCACTAGCGGAACCGTCACGAAACAACAGAAGAGAACTCGACGGCTTTTGGGATACTCTGCCTAACGTGCGCATACACTTCCATTCGTTCACTTTTGACCATAATAACTGAGACGGCACGCAGCGTAATCAGCAGCCCCCACCGCAACTTGAACCCCAACGGGTCTTCGCCAAGGTCAGAGACACCTTCACGAAGATTTTCACGCGCAGACCAGCAGGTGCTACACAAGCGGTAAGTCCTTGCTCTGTCCGAACTCCGTCTCAATCACCTCATGCACCTGCAGATTCTCCAGAGTCCCGTGCGAGAGACTGTCGAACCGGTGGAAGTCGCAGCCGGCAGGGACAGGGTGGTGCGTGTAACGAAACAACGACGCTGGACAACTCACTCACAACGAATCTAGTTCTGGGTTGTCGTTTTAATTCCCACCTATAATGCCGTTGAGAAGATCTTATACATGCTCATCCACTGCCGAAAACCTGAGGATCCAGACGAGGAGGTCCCCGCTGCTACAGGAACGAATTCGTCGCAAACCGCGGCTGATAACGCTGCGGCAACCAATCAATCAGGGCACCCCGAAACGGGTGACAAGGCTGAAAACGTACCAACGCTAGCTGGTAACCTCGTCATACGCACCCAACCCCAACGCACTCCTGCTATGCATCTATCCGTGGAATGCCCGGGTGTGGAAAGTGCGGAACCTCATTCGTCAGAATCCCCGGGGCGTAATTTTCAGATACGCAATCAACCTGAAAGCATTGAAATGGACGCCATCCCAGAGTCCTCGACGTGCCCCCAGCCCACACCTTCGACGAACCCGTTGTCTTCTGCCGTTACATCGCATGAACCTTCATCCACATCCGTGGCTGTGGCGTCGGCACCGTTGTCCGCGTCATCGAACACCCCTTCTGCGCGTTCCCCATCACACGATGCCGATGACCTTGTCACGGTCACTGTGTCTCGGGCAGAATGGGCGAACCTACAGGATGTCCGACAACGTGGTCAAGCCACACCTACTTTTGTCACGAAGGCCACCGACCCCCCCAGCAGTCCAGAGCACGATCATGAGTCCGCCATCTATCCTTCGACATCGCTCCGTGGGTCTCCCCCTCATGTCACGCGAAACACGTCACCAATCCAGCGTCCAGCGTCTCCTCAGCCGGGCTCCCATCTTCATGCACAGCCATCCCGGTCATTAGTGGGATTGGACCCCTTGCTCCACGTTGTGCCCTCGTTGCTGCCACTGTCGCCGTTATCAGCGCCCTTGGGTCACTCCCACTTGCTCCACCCACTTCCAACGGCTAACGTGCAATCACTGGGTCTGCACCTGATGGGGCCTAGCGAGGATCCACGCATCGAAGCACCCTCTGACTCCGCCGCACAGCTTGCACAGCGTCGAGCTGCAAACGACGACGAAGTTGATTGAGTGCTCGGTGAACATCACAGCTGACTTTGCACATCTTTTCGGAACTTTTTTCATCACACATTGAAGGACATCCACTACGGCACCAGTCGCACACATTCTACTCTCTCCATTGCCCTCGGTCACGGTAGACACCTGTCGGGATAGATAATTGCCAGTGCTTGTTTATTGCGTCTCGTTGTACATATATACCCACATATAACCAGTAGTATTCACGTTGTTTTTCTATAGAATCTACGACGGGCTGGACACAGATGCGGACCCCCCTCACACCATCAAATGCACGCCAGTCACTAATGACGCCAGCTAGCCTCTTCTTTCAAATCAGATTCGTCCGCTGTGGAGGCAGGTCCCTCATCGCGAAATTGAGTGTGAGGAACGCGCTTCACGATGCTGGATGGAACCCGTTCTTGCTTTCTTGCTCTGACGTTGTAGCTCCCATGTTGATCAGTTCCCTTGCGTATCAAAATCTCTGCTCATGTTTTGTTTTTAGTCCCAGGGATGAGGAGTAAATGGACATATCGCCCAGTACTGCACATCGATATCTCCATATCTATTCTTTCGATCCTACGTTGCGATAGACGTTCTGTCTTGCCTCGTGGAGATTGGTTTGGGATCGGGCGTCTTACCCTAGATTCAACATGGGACGAACAACGCGGGGGAAGCGTTGTCATTGTTCTTCAAGGTATGAACAAGGTGTCTTGTAATCAAGCCAGACACGTCGCAGACGCAGAAGGGCAGATACGCCATGATGAATGTCCCCCCTATAATGCATACAATGACAGCTCGGACAGCGACGATGAAAGAAAGTAAGAGAGAAAATCCGCGACGACGATGTTACATCCGTTCATCGAAACCACGAGGATCGATCGATTGAGCTAGACACGGCGCACGACCGTCCAATAAATCCCTTATATTTCATGATGTTCCACGCCTTGTCCGTCTCGGTCTCTGGAAACGTATACGTGGCCGCGGCTCAAGCCCACCGTCATCGTCCTCCACATATGTGCCCCTCGCACATTTCTCTCTCGGCTCTTCTCGAGTTGATTCGAGGTTGTCTGATGGGGATGTGTAGGAGCGATGTTTCGTTGTTGGCTTGGAATATTTCCTCGATCGTGTCCACCACGGTGACGACGTTACGGCGAAGCTCGCTTTCTAAATGAGACATTGGACTTGGGTTTCGATGAGGAGCCGATCCGACGACGAGTTCCGGCGGGCACCTCCCAACAAGGCAACAGGCGGGAAGCTAGCAGATGGATATCTGATAACTCGTTCTGTGCGATCGCAAAAGCTTTGGTAGAGACATTCAAGGGCGTTTAGGAATAGCGAAAGGATCTTCAGACTCGACGGGGGAGCTCATGGCTGGGGAAGAGAAGGTCGAACGGTGGGAGACTGGGCCCTTGACGCATTCACTGGTTTACTTTTGAATTAAATCATCATCGCCGTGATCAGACGACGACTTCTTCAAAATATGTCGGTCTACCGCGTGACAGCCGTTGCATTAGGAAGAGACTCCGGCGGCCTGTCACTGGAGGTTTTGCGCAATTCGTTTGGATGAGGAAGTCGCCGACTTCCCTCGTCATCCGCAATAACAGCTGTGAGGGCGACAGTGGCAGGGGCTTCGCAGCTCTCCGCGAGAGGTTTGTTCAGAGGCCACGTTTGTCGGTCATCCCAACGACCGATGCCCTGAAATGTGCACGGCATCCTCCAAATGTGTATCTCGCTGGGGCGAAGTGGGAGATGCGTAAAGAAGTCGAGTAGATAGATAAGAAGCGAAAGTCTGCTGATGGGAACAAAGCGCAGGAGGATCCGTTGATACAGACGTGATTACATTCGAATTCGCTGGTCATACCAGGGTAAGGTCCATCGCGTTCTCTTGGCCCTTTCAAGTTGGTGTGTAGAGTTCCGCCTTTCGCATGACATTCTTCTGCGTTTACTTGATCAATTGCGGTTTTCCCCCATGTGCCTTCTCTCTTCACCTTCGGTTCGACGGACCATTTCCAGAGGACCGAGGAGATACTAGGATCGATAAGAAGGGAAAGAAGGCCGGATGATAAACGTCGAGAGGAAAGGAGACGTCGGGAGGGTTAAAAGTTTCGATCCGCATCCACCTTCCGCGGAAGAAGCTCGACGCACGTCCCATTTTCAATGCCTGGTTGCAGGACATCGTCGTCGAGATATGGCTGTGAACGGCCGTCTTGCACCCTCTCTCTTCACCCTTGGTGTGAGGGACCATCCCAAAGCGCCGAGGAGTTATGAGGATCGATAAGAGGGGAAGGAAGGCTGGGAGATAAACGCCGCAAGAAAAGGAGACGTCGGGAGGGTCAAAGGTTTCGATTTGAATCCACAGCCTTCCGCAAGAGGCTCGACCCACGCCCCAATTTCGAGGCCTGGTTGCAGGGGATGATCGTCAAGACATGGCCATAAACGACCATATGTTCGAGATGGTACGGCTCAGCAGCTTGACCCAGACAATTACGCTCTTCAAGGTAGCTCCGACATTATCGCATCCACAGTTGATGCAGGGAAGCGAAAAAAACTTCTGAATATGTAGGGAGCGATTAGCTGAGGACTAGAAACAAGCCTGCAGAACAAACTTTGGCGTTCTTCTCGAGCTTCCAGAGTCCTTTATCTTTGGCAACATTTCGCCCCAGCCCTTTGAGCTTCGTCCTGTTCCCCTGGGTTTGTGTTCGAGTATGTTTTCCTTCTTAGAGCTACTTTCTCGCATCGAATGTTCGAAGAGAACACAGCATCCCTTGACTCGACTGCGTGTTTGCCAGCAGGGTCGGATCACAGCGTAAGAGCTTGTTGAATATATGTTGGCGTAAACGACTCCGAGTCTTCCGTGGTTAGCTGATTCTGTGGAAAGTTAGTTTCTCGTTCTCTGTGAGTTATCGAAGCGTAGACAGACCTTTTCAACGATAATTGGCTTGTAAGGATCAAGAGCATCGAATCTGTGTTCACCGCACACATTGTTGGTCGTCGAGTAGGTTCATGAGCAGAAGTGTTTCGAATTGAAGTGACGTGGGAATATCAAGCCTTTTCCGTTTCTTCGTTTGAGTACCTGGGCAGTTGGCACCGCTGCGACGACTCGGATCATCATCCTTCAAGTTCCCAGTAAAATGTATCTCAGCATGCTACATAGACTAATACGATGCTCGTTCGTGTTGTGCACGACGCCTCTGTAGGATCCAACTCTGACTATTCCAAGCGAATGCGGTCGTGTTCACGCACTGACATCAATAACTCACAATGTCTAGCTCGGCGAGGCACTCTGTGCTCCTCAGCTCGACCGTCCTCCATGGTAGTGGACATCTTGGTTTCTCTCTTCAAAATGTAACAAACACTTTTGTGGCGTCGAGGAAGACTATATCCTAGGCAGGTCCAATCTGACTAGCCTAAAAGACGAAGCCTCCAATGACGCACAAACCCTAGATCCAGTCGCCGGCGTTATTGGTTCGTCGCGACACTTCCTCCAGACCACATCTTATTCATACTACCTTCTAGACGACGACATACAAGACAAGCTGGCAGGTGCCCTATATGTCCAAGCATGCCAGTTGTACAGTCTCGTTTATTCAAGGTGGATCGTCACGGAACGTGGGCTTGCTAACAGGGTCTGTGCTGGAAAACTTCCCTTTGATTTGTAGGCTAGGTTCCCATACCTTGCCAGCTCGAGAAATTCAAGAAGATAGACTCCGACTGCACTTGGTCCAAGCCATCATCACCGTGACACCGATTCAGGTCCATTTAAGGACGAAGACGTTTTACTCAGCCTACAACTCTTGGCGTACCTGAGCAAGTACCCCCACGTTAGACAAGCCTTTTACAAGCTTCGCCTATCGTTCCATCCTGCCGCCGCCAACCTTCCTGCTGACCCTACTGCGCTGCAACCAGTTGCTGGCCCAAGCGCAGTACGGAGTACAGTCCCAGCCTCCGCCCAACCTACTAAGGAGACTCATGGCTTTTTCCGTGCGTTCACATCCTCCAGTGCGAGAGGGAAGGAGAAGGAGAAAGCGCCCATCACGTCACCTAGTTCTACGTCTACGCCTCCCCTGCGGATGACGAACATTTTTTCCCTTGTTGAGCGGTTCACGTTCCGCCCTAGCTCATCGGACAACGATCTCCCTCATCCGCCACCGAAGCTTCCTCCAGAGATTCAGTATTGGGCAGGTGTCATAATGAGGAATGCTTGTCGGAAGGACGATAACAGAGGTGGTATTCGGCAGTGTGCGAACAGTGAGTCATCCACATTTTAGCATTTAGCCATGTTTTGCATCGTTGAACGTTATCTTAGTGCTTTGTGGCAAGGAGTGCCAGAGTAATGCGTGGAGCGAGGGACATCGATTCTGGTGCAGTGCGAAAGACGGAGACGAGGCGGAGTATCCTGGACACGCAGATCATTTTCATGGTGGAGACGGAGCAGGGCCAGATGCAGGAGCGGCAGCGCGGGCAGAGAGGCGAGCTGAGAGGGAACGATTGGCGCGAGAAAGAGCTGGGGGAGGGGGTCTGATTCCTGTCAACCCTGTTCATCTACCCCCGCATTCGAATGCGCCTCTTCCCCCACCAGTACAGCCCACAAGACAACGTGTGTCTGCGCTGCCGCCGACACAACCTGTACCTCCGCTGCTGCCCCTGCCGACGCCAGCGTTCATGCGCAACCGGAGAAGGGCAGAGACCGTTTCTGGGGCGCCCTCTGCGGCTGGGTTGACTTCTCCGGGACGACCTATGTATCGGCATGAGATTGCATGGCTCGCTGATGGTCGTGGTCGGGATGCGCACGAAGGTGCGGGAGGGGGTGTTCCTGGGCCAGCACATCCCCATACTCAAATACCGAACATGATGTGGGGACCGCCAACGCAGGGCGATAACGACATGGTCCTGGGGTGACGTGGCCCGCAGCGTTACACTTTTCTTTTTCTTTTTGGCTCAGCACTACACAATCCTTGTCATTACTATCTACAGATTTTAAAGCCGGACACACCCCCATTACATGTGCACTACTTGTCGTTTGTCAAGTTTCAACATACCTGTTACGTGACCACTACAATTACCCTTGGTGCTCCCCTCACATCCTCCCACCACCGTACCAGATTCGTTTACACAGTGGCCTTGCAATGGTCGCATTGGGCCACTCCCTCCTATTATATTCGAGTACGCTCGTTTCATAAATCAGTACTCTTTCCTTGCCCCCTCGTCGTCTGGTCTCCATACTTGCTTGCATCCTAGTACCACGAGTCTCATTAACCCATATCGCGTTGCCGCCCTCTGGCTCATCTTCACACCAAGTTTATAATATAGCAATATTTTCCTGTTGCGTGCGTATGTAGAATGTGTACCTGAATTCGTTGGAGTATGATGCGGTGCCGGAGTGAAACAGTAGGGGGGGCGTGCAAGTTTACTCCGAATCGTCGTTATCGAGGACACTAGTGACTGGATGATAAGTCTTCTGGGGCCCTACTCATCTGCAAGGACTCACGAGAGCTGTTACTCGGACCCCCCCATAAGCTGCGTGCCACTCAACAAGTGAATTTTATCCATGTTCTTAGTGGAAAGCTTTGGCGTGGGCGATGTATGGAAAGCCGCGACCAACCCGAGTCCATTTTGAACAATCCTATGCATCCGGCTCGGTCACTACGCCATGCGGAAACAAACCCTTTCCCTGAACAATTAGAGGAATCACGTACGCGTTGGATCCAGCATGATGCAGGGTTCATTACCGTGTTTCCTGTTGGGTTTTCAGGTAGCTACATCGAGCAGTCACCAGCAAGCGTCAACCATGGGGATTGGCGCATGCCACTCTTCGTGAATCGTCGTATCTGAGCAGCTATCGGAGCATGGACGAGCTATCAGGACAACACATGTTCTCTCAGCGGTGCGTCGCGTAAAGTGAACACAGACGCCTCGGATCAACTCGCCGAAAATAGAGGGAGAACGTCAACCGCAATGTTGGCTATAGTGTCGTCCGAGAAATAGCCCGTCAGAAACGCAGGAGGGTGGGCGCGAACAAGGCACATAAGATCGTCGGTTGCGTTTGGGTAGTAGTATGGACACGAAGCCGGAAGCCTGCAGATAAAACATGTGATAGGTGATGAGAGAGATAAGTGTCGAAAGTACTGACCGCAAGCTGAGCGTCGTCTTCCCTCGGTATCCTAACAATATCTTTGCGTGTCTGCTGGTCAGTGACCTCCCTGCACGTGGAGGTGGAAATGATCGGCGAGTTATTGTCAGTGAGTCGGCGAGACGTGGCAGGAATATAATTGGGATCAAGGATGTCGATCACTATACTGTTGTTTCCGGAATTGATGTCCGCGCCACCAAACTAGTCTCCCAGTCGTTCCTACTCTACCACCAAACCGCCGTTTGAAAATTCAAAAAATCGACACTGCCAGGAAGTTGTCCGGGCTAATCGTAAGTAGTCGAAACCTCGGGGAGAGTAGAAGTACGGTCTGATGTACTTTCAGGATCGCATTGGATTGCTGGAACGCGAGTTTCTTGGATTATTCTTCGAGGTCTGGCGTCAGCTCATGGACGGGGCAACCGCCGTCGTTCCACCTGGCACTAGGCATCCGAGGATCAGCTCAGCTCATTCCAGATCATGACCACCCGATACCATTCCTGAGCCGACTGGGAATTCAGGGTTGTTGGTGTCTGGGTCACTGTCGGCTCTGTGCACGGGACCATTGATGCTCTGAGCATTAAGGATACAAGTCTGCCTGCTAAGATCGACGTTGCACTGCATGCGATCTCTCTCCGAGAAAACCGTCAGAAGTTCCTTCCTACGTTGTGGACGCCTCCGAAAGCTGGACTTGGAACGAAACAAGTCCTCAAACAAGTGCGAATTATGCTTAGAGTTCTTGTCTTGTGACGCTGAACCCGTTGCAGTACTGGTTCCCGGGCGCTTACTCTGACGTTGGTGGCGGCTGCGAACGTCGTGAACTAGTCGATATAAGCTTGTGCTGGATGGTGGTGCGTCTCTGTTAATAACGCTTGCAACATGAAATTGATGAAATTCCTACTTTAGGGAGAAGTGCAGATCATCATCGAACTCGACCTTGACTTCTTACGGTCGTATGAACAAGTCAACCCTGATCCCCGGGGAGCGTCTCAGCCACACAACGCATACATCGAAACACCCATCATTCAGCGACCTATCATCGACACGAAACGCGTCTTCAAAGCAAACAAATCGAGAAGACTTCCCTCTTCCATGAGAGTAACAAATACGCTCCCTAGAGCCTCAAGGCTCCTGATTACATGGTCACTACAACTCTCATTGAGGAAGAATTCAGCTCTGGATACCAGCCGACCTTCCCGAAATTGAACGACTTTGAGAAGTACTGCAAAGAGAACTGGGCCGAGCCCAAGGTACGTTTCTACGTTTCTGCCCGTGTTTCTGAAGCAGGACTCACGTGTCCTGACGCAGCTCGGTCTGCCTCCCCCTCCTCTGAAGATCCCGCAACTGTTATCCTTAGACTGCCTGTAGTCTACTGGGTGATTGACAGCTGTCACATGCTGTGAGGATGGAAGACTGAAACAAGACTATATCCAAGACAGGTCCAATCTGACTAGCCTAAAAGACGAAGCTTCCAATAACGCACAAACCCTAGATCCAGTCGCCGGCGTTATTGGTTCGTCGCGACACTTCCTCCAGATCACATGTTATTCATACCACCTCCTAGACGACGCCATACAAGACGAGCTGACAGGTGCCCTTGTGCAGTCTCATTTATTCAAGGTGGATGACCACGGCACCGCGGGCTTGCTAACAAGGTCTGTGCTGGAAAAGTTCCCTTCGATTTGTAGGCTAGGTTCCCATACCTTGCCAGCTCGAGAAATTTAAGAGGGTAGACTCCGGTCGATGCGCCTGACAGTCACCACCGCTTTGGCCTGTCGGTTTGAGCGATATTCATCATGGAAAATCAAGTTATATAATGGCCGCTATGCGAAGATGTTTATTCTCCAAAGTCGGAACGACATCCTTTGGGTTGGCAGCACTTGAATCGACTGCATTCATTATCTGACTACTTCCGACTTACACCATTCCGGAGACATTCACAGGGACGCCGTCTCCTCCCAGATGGTGCCTGTCGCGCTGGAAAATCGGTGGACTGCCAAACATATAGTT
>KN819368.1:144527-156062 GCA_000827475.1 Paxillus involutus ATCC 200175
TAATCAAAGAGACTGGCGGGGAGTATCTTTTTTGCCATGTAAGTCGTGCGTATGCGTGTGTATTTTCTTCGCTGATGCCAAGCTCCTTAGCATTTGGATTTGTGGCAACTACTGCTTGACGCAGCCACAAGCGCTGGCGCTGAAATTCGCACTGGTGTCAAGGTCGTTTCGATAGATTGCGACAATCGTCAAGTAAGACTATCCACGGGGAAAACGCTGCGGGCCGACGTGATAGTCGGTGCAGACGGACGCTCCAGCTTGATTCAGCAAAAGATTGCTGGCGAGGACCTCTACGGTCCCGCACCTTCCCACTGTTTATTTTACAAGTACGTGATCCCTTCGGACATTCCCCGCACCCTGTTCACCAATTGAGCATTAGTACGATCGTCCCGGGTGACATAATGCGACAAGATTCCGATTTAGCATCGCTTTACAGTCGAAAGCATGTGCGTTCTTGGTCTTACATCATGGTTTAGTAATGCAATGCTCAACTCTCACCCGGATCTTAGGAAACAATGTTCATGTGGGTTGGTCACAACGCTTCTGCGATTGGGTTCCGCGTGGTGAGTGGCTGTGGCTCTCCATTCCAATGATTCCCCCATTGAGTTTTCGTTCAGGGTGGCAAAGACGACTTTGCACTCCACGTTTGGGTTCAACCGACACAAACCGATCGTAGCGATGATGGTTGCTGGGGTACCGAGACTTCTCTCAAGCAGATGCGCAAACAACTAGGCCACTGTGAGCCACGGTAAGCACGTCCCGCTACCGTCCAAAACCACTCCGACCAACCTCCATCCAGGTTGCTTAAATTAGCGCAGCATGCCACTTCTGGGACACGCGTCCAAGTAAAGATGCTCCCACCATTAGAGAACTGGGTACACCGCAACGGGCGAATACTCGTCATCGGAGAGGCTGCACATCCATTACCGGTACGTGAACACCAGTCTACACACGACCACGTCTCTTTAGCTTTGCTTCGCGCGTGGTAGGCCGGATCGATACAAAGCGGAGCGCTTGCCGTAGAAGATTCCGCCGTTCTCGCAAAGTTGTTCTCTCATCTACGATCGGAGGATCAAATAGCGACGTTCCTAAACGCTTTCCAAGACCTTCGCGAAGATCGTTGTGCAAGCGTCGTTACCTCGGAGCAAAGGAACCTCGTCTTCCAGATGATGCCGCACGGTCCACAACAAGAGAAACGCGACAATGCGATGCGCGCGAGGCACGCCGAAGGGCGTGGCGTCTTCACGACGGGAGCACCCGCCGAACAGTGGGAGGAAATCAAGGAGTTATTCGGCTATGAGGCCGAAGACCAGGCCGACGACTGGTGGATCAAATGGGGCTTGCTCCGAGAGCGAGCCAAAGAGCGATCCAGAGAGATGGAGGCACAGATGAACGCACGCTTCTCCGCGTTCGCGAAGGCGTGGCGAACCTGATGCGTGGACATCGGGGCCGTGGGGTTCTCTTCATCTTTTTTTGTCTTTTTTGTCTGTCTTCCATCTGGCTGGCTGATCCGATCAGTTTATTTATTGATCTCTGAATCTCTTCACACTCTTTTTAGCATCTTTTCATCTTTTCTCGCATTCGTTCTGGGCATCATCTCTCGTTTTCATTTTTCGTTTTTCGTTTTCCGTCTTTGCCATCATCATCATCGATATCATCCCTTTCTTTAACCATGCCTGCACTGCACATTAAAAGAACCTTATCTGCAAATAGGTATCACGGACGCTACCTTGCGTCACTCACTTGTACAGTTTACTGACTTATACCGTATACTTGGATACTCGAGCACATCATATATACACATATTCTTAATGTGAAGAATATCACAGTACCCATACTCTGGACTCTAGGCTCCGGTAGCATGAAACCAAGTGAAACCTGTCATACGTGCACAGCTCCACTCGCGCTAGGTCAGGTTCGCGTTGACATGGGAAGCAACCCGAACGTCAAGCGTCAACTTCAAGTCCCGGATCCCAAAACCCAGGGCAAGGACGCATCCTCCCGAGTTTTTTTATTTGTTCTTATCGATATCGATGAGACCAAACTACATCGGGCATTGTCGGACCAGTTCCCCGCTTTAATTATGGGATCAGACTATTCTATAGGAGTTGGAAGTTGGGAGTTGGGAGTCGGGACCCACAGGGTGACAACGGAGTGACTTCTCCGCACAGGTATGGCTTGGTATGGTATCACTCTGAAGACATGCCAGTGGTGCTGAAAATTTGCGTTGTGAAGACGTGTGATGGGGGGACGTCGACGACATTATATACGACGTGCAACGGACATATGTACTTGTTGGGCCCCTGAAAGAAGTGTCCTGACGCTCCTTGCAAGAACACCTCAACACCTCCGAAAAATCCCCCTCCGCATCTCTTCTTCACTACGCCACGGCAAACGGGGAACGAGCGAAGATCCCAAAATGTGCGTGTGAGCGCAATGATAACCAAACGAACCCAGACAAAACACAACGCACCGATACTCAAACATCAGCTGTACTGCCACGAACAGACAACAGCACGCGCCCATCAAGAATCGGAAGCCTTCTCAGAAGCGGACGCCAAAACCCAAAATCAAAATCAAAAAAAAACCAAATCACACGGTGAGCACACCCTCGTCAAAGGTCCGAGGATGACGTTACCTTGGAAGTTTCCTGTGATCTCGTTCACCATGTAAAGTATCCCTTGCGTGCCGATGACGAAACCGACGAGGTTGGCGGTGATCATCATTAAGACGTTGAAGACGCCCCCGATCGCACAGACGTGTCGATACCACGGGTATCGCCCGTACTAACCACGCGAAGGATCAGCTACGTCGTGCATAGATTTTTTTCGAATCAAAGTCGAACCTTGGAGTGGGGCAGTAGATAGGCTGCTAGGAGCTCCGGGAAAATGAACAAGCTGACGAGCCAACCCCATGCGAGTAAGCGGAACGAAAGGTCGTGCCACAGTGCGACAAAAGAGAATATGAGGGCGGTGGTAAGAACCACGTTCTTGGTACCCCCAAGTGGGATGTAGATGTATCTAGTTCTCCGTTAGAGGTTGGACGACGTGGATAAGAAGACGACCTTACCGAACTATCCATAGGTTGTACGAACGATGCCAACTCCTCCAGAAGCCCAATGTAGAGTAATTATTTGCCATACATCGGACCATGTTCTCTGGTGGATCGATTCCACTGGCTAGTGACCACAAACGGAAAAACCGCCATGGGAGAAGGAGCTGAAGGAAGGTGAGGTGAGCAAGAAAACGCTTATGCGAAAGGGAGACATACCTTAAGCCAAACAACAATCAGGTTCCAAAACCCGATCATACTCAGCTCGAGAGGCGTATCACCGGGCCAGGCTTTCGTGTCCTTTATCGCTACGACATACATGTAATGGAGAATAAACTCCATGGTCAGTAGGCTAACGAGGAAGCGCGTCAAGTAGCCTAGAACCGCTCTTGTTGGGAGATCTACCGGTCGACGCAGCTAAATCATCCCAACTGTATTAGAAACCTCGACGAGTAATGGATGGGTTGGAAAGAGGACCTGCCACATGAAGTTGTTGAACGTCAGGATCGGCCCCGCTATATATAGCGGAGGAAACAAGACGTATGCAATATAATTTGCGTACGTATAATATTCAAGGGGATGAACTTTAGCCGCTCGCTCCTTCTCCGTGAGCGTAGACTCTGGCTGCGATAAAATGTTGAGACACGCGTCCGAACAGGTGGAAATGATACGGACCTCTGGTGGGTGAGGCAGAGTGCAGGCCCAATAATAATCCATGTTGAATGACACCAACCTCAACATGGTAATGTTGAAGCCAATGTGCCAACGGGGGTAGAGTCCTTTAAACACGTCCTGTGGGATATAAGATTAATCGATCGAGGTGCGTGATAACCTTTTCCTTACCAGCGTTGCCAATGAAGGATGCAAACTCGAGAAACGATATCCTTCATTCCTCTCGTTTGCAAACAGGACGAGAAAGTTGAAGATCCAGGTCACAAACGGGCCAGCGCGCGATCCCTGGAAGCCTTTTCCAATATAATAGTTTGTAGTCAGGATGGCGAATATTTTTATAGTGCTTGTGCCGTGCAGTCCGATGAGATATAATATAGCAAACGAGATAGTAAAGGGAACGAGATATGTTTTGTCGGTGGGTATCATCGACGTTGAGCGGATTGCACAACGAGTGTATATAGACTTGAGTCCGACATATATAAGAGCCAGAAAGGCCAAGGCGGGTATGTTATTTCGAAAGGCGCGATATTGAGCATCGCTGTTATCCTGGACGTGGTCGTTGTATCAGTAGCGAAGACAGTTGGGGGTCTTTGCTTCCAAAAGATCCAACAATATGAATGGTAAACTCACAACTTCGCGGCCAAACAACCAGCCCGGAGACAGCCGGTTTCGGAAGAATGGATAGTTGACATGAGTGGCTACAAGACATGAGTAAGACGGGGATAAACTCATGAAGCTCTGACATACGTGAACTCAAAGTGATTGGCACCCAGACCATGAAGGGGACGACGACTGCAACCACTAGGTAGTAAAAGAGAAACTCTGGGGTTCTCCACCGTGGCGGTGAGCGTGGTCCGACATCAATCCGCTGAGTCTTGTTCGAGTTGGGGATATCGACCGTTAATGAGGTAATTCCTCGAGGGCTCTTCTCGCCAATAATATGTTCCTGGTCCAATTCGAAGGTCGAGAGGCGCTCGGTGGTGTGAATGTCAGTGGGCATGTCTATTACGACGGCTTCTGACATGGAAGAGGTCTCGAAATTTCTGGGGAGTCGTCTGGGGAGGTCAGCGTTTCTAGATTCTGACTTCAGGTTGGTAGAGCCATGAGCTTGAAGGACGGGAGTATGATAATGATGGACTTGATCCCGGCGTGGCCCTTGAAGTGTGAATTGAAGTAGCGTGGGAGTATCAAGCCTTTTCCGTCTGTCGGTTTGAGGATTGCACCGCCACAGACCACCCTTTGCTTTCTGGCAGTCACTACAACTTGGTTTCAAAACGACGGATCTGAGCATAGACTGATACGATGCTCGGTCGTGCGGTGGACGATGCCTCTACAGGCTCCGATTCTGACTATTCAAAGTGAGCGTCGTCATGTTCATTGACATCAATGACTCATAGGGTTGTCTAGCTCGGTGAGGCACTTTGCGTTCCTGGCTCAACATATCTTGACCTTCCTCCACGGTAGTGGATATCTTGGTTTCTATCTTCAAAAGGAAATGAATACTTTTGCGAGGTCGAGGAAGACTATATCCTAGACAGGTTCAATCTCACTGGCCTGAACAACGAAGTTTCCAATTACGCCCAAGCCCTAGATCTAATCACCGACAATCTTGGTTCGTCGTGAAACATCCTCCAGATCACATGTTATTTACAGTACCTCCCAGACGACGACATACAAGACGAGCTACGCGGTGCCTTGGATGTCCAAGCTCGCCTGTTGTATGGTCTCATTCACGCAAGGTGGATCGTCACCGCACGCGGGCTTGCTAAAATGGTGTGTGCTGGATTTTTTTTCCTTTGGGCCCATAGGCTAATACATTTCCAGCTCGAGAAATTCAAGAGGGTGGACTTTGGTCGATGCCCCAGGGTCTTATGCCAGTCTCAGCCACTCCTGCCTGTCGGTTTGAGCGATATTCCTTATGAAAAATCAGTCAAATTATATTGTGGCCGCTGCGAGGACGTTTATTCTCCCAAGTCCTCGCGACATGGTTCCATAGACGGGGCTTATTTTGGAACTTCATTTCCTCATTTGCTCTTTATGGTTTATCCATATCTCATTCCTCCTAAAGTTGGCACAGTCGAACCCCCACCAGCTCCTCGAGCCAATGAGGCCGATGCAAGCAGAAGAAACAAACGTATCAGGGAGGATTCGGAGGCGTTGGAAACCGTTGGTGAACCAGCGAGCACAGCTAGTGTTGCTTTGAAGGCGGACAGATACCGGCCACGGATATATGGATTCCAGCTACATGAGATTGCCAAGCTGCAGAGGTGGCAAGAGGCTGTCAGAGATAGGTAAGTTTTGTTGCTTGTTTTTGGGATGGAAGGTTCTCTGATGCTCGTATCAGGCAAGTAGGTAGGCTAGAAGTGTTAGAAGATCTCTCTTGATTCACTTTTGTCTTTATCGCGATTTTGTAACTTTGTTGTGCTATACTCTACCCCTATATCCGATCTCCGCACCCCTTGAATTGACCCTCAAGCTTCAGCCCTGGGCGTAGGGGTCCTTGACAGCGTTTCCTTGACGCGGTGATAGCCGATGTGCAGCTGGATACCAAAGAAGAAACAGGTCGTCTCCACAACTGCATAATGGTTTTCTGGTGAAAGTGACCGTTGTCTGCTGTAGTAACGGAAGGGCCTGGACTCGTCGTCACCCATTGTAAGCACAACTACGAACATCTGGTGAAAGATTCTTGAGCGATTTCCCTTTCAGTGGTCAGAAACCTGACGTGGGCCCCCAAGCACAGCCCACGTCTCACCACAAGCGGCGACCCACCCTCGTGGACCGTAATACTCGATTTCCGCGGTGAAGTTAAACAAGGGAGGACGCATGTAGGCCTCGGAGCTAGTACTCACCCTTTTCTCCTTAGGTTAGGCCAGGTGTCGCAGCCTATGACTGTACAGCATCCCAGCTAACCCCTATCGTTGACCCGGTAGCCTGATCGATAATCTTGTATCACACAGCAGGACGCATTTGAAGGAACCTACCCCCACTGGCATATCAGCTTCCACATGAACTATTACCGAGCCTGTACTTTGCTTCACCAGTGTGGTAGGTCGGGTTCTTATTCCAGTTGTCCAACCTAACGGGGTACTTGAACTGATGGTGGCATCTACATCCCACTTGCAGGCACCGATAACGCTGTTACCAGTGGCATGACCTTGCGTTACCCTTACTACTCGCATGGGATTGGCTCATCAGCTTGTTCATTTCCTCGGAGCTCCTAACAACCTATCTACTACCTTAATCCAAGGGTTGACTTTGATTCGCAGAGTCTATGCACGACGTAGTTAGTCTTTCGCGTGGTCAGCACGGACGATACCTGTGGCATCAACATGTCTGCGGGGTTGGCGTCATCAACGTCCTGATGATGATCACCGCCGACCTCGTCAGCTTTGCGGCACGGATGGGATACTTTACACGGTGAACAGCTTTGTGAAAGCTTCAATCCTTTATTGCGATTTTAGCTGGCGTCGCCCATCAACATGATTGAAAGGGATGATGGAAATGACGGAACCAACTATCTTACATAACCTAGTTTTTGCCACTCTTCGTTTTTCTAATGCGACAAAGTTGCTCGCGCCTGACTGAGGACCTTAAAATTCGAGCTCTCAAGATCATACCACGATGGAACAACGGACGTAAAATCAGTGCTTTCCCATCGTCCTCGGCACTGGCAGTTTTATGCTTATCCCAACTGGCATAACCCTCCCCAAACGACGAGTTCTCATGATCAGAGGAGGATAGGATTTCTTGGGATGAATTGGGCGCCGCAGTATGTTGACGCATAACTTACTATACCACCGCAGTCAACTGGAGTCATGGCCCACTTCCGGATACAGATGTTTATGCCTATTCTCAGCAGGTCGGTACCTTGAGATTGTTCCTGTACGGGCGCTATTTAGCCGCATTCCCTCTCACTTCTGTCACCTTCAGTTTCTTTGGTTGTTGTTGCTATTGCAGAACAAATGACAGTGTTGCAAGCCAACGAATCCCCCATCAAGTCTGTGAAGCTGTTCCGTTCGGGTGGTGCTGAGATAACTCGCACGTTCCCATTAACTTTCCTCCGTTCTCAGGTAGTTTTCCACATAGTGTTGTCAGCGTCCGAACTCTTCGCTGAAGCAGGTTTTGCAGGATGAACCACAAGTTATCGAGATCGTCAATCTACCTGCCACTCTCCACGCTCTCGGTGCTTCAGTGACCTCCACCGCAGGCACTGTGACGATTCTCGATTATCACAGCACACAGGTAGCACAATCAGAGTCCGCCACGCTCACGAGCTCGACCCTGCACGATCTCAGAGGTGATTGTCTGCGTCTTGAAGATGAACGACGCCTGAGGCAGCAAAGCTTCGCGTTCTTGTCGACCTATATGGACTCGTTAGCCCAATGCAAGTCAAAGGTTACCCCAGAGGCTGCGCAAATGGTCACCTTCTTTGATGACTTTGTCGCGATCGGGATAACTCGCTCTGCTCTGATAGCGGAGCTTGATGAAAAGATAGCCGAGGTCAAGCTGAATATCGAAAAAGAAACAGAGCATATCCAGCAGCGCCATAAGGATTTGCCGGTGAAGGCGGTGGTCGTTCTGTCCTGCAGTAACGGTGCTACTGCAGAAGGGGCCGAACTCGTCGTTACCTACAGTAAGCACACCTACGAACTTCTGATGAAGGATTCCTAAAGCAATCTCCCTTCTAGTGGTCAACAAGGTGACATGGGTCCCTGTGTACGATCTACGTGTCGCTACGATCAATAACTTGCCCCCATCCACCGTAACACTCGACTTTCGCTGTGAAGTTACGCAAGCGACGGGCGAAAATTGGGACAACGTCAAGTTGACGCTTACCACAGCGAGTCAAGAGTCACAACTGGTTCAACTACCTGAGCCAAAGAAAATCGACATAGGGCTCATATTACCCGGCCCTTCTTTCCCTGGAATCGGCCCGGGTTCGCGCCCACAACCTTTCCCTTTCCAGTCAGGCGGGGTTTTCCAAAACGTCCAACGTTCACTCCCCCCGCCGCACCAGCACCAGTCTGCAACTCTTTTTGGGGGCTCGAATGTCGCGTCAGCAGCCCCCCCACCCCCATCCCGGGATGAAAATTGGGGGCAGGTACAGCTGGCACAGGAAAGTGGGGGACAGCAGCAAGGCAATATCACCCCAGTGCCTCTGGCCCCACGACAAAGTGTCCAAGTACCCAGCGCATCCCAGCCAGTCGCGCAATTCATTTCCAAGGTGCGTTTGTACCCCGCCAAGATTTTTCATGACACCCGATGCTCAATGTAACACTTTAGAGTAACAAGGATCCTATCACGCATACTGCCAACGGATGTATCTTCGTTCCGAGTGACGGCAGTGCCCACCATGTACTGGTCGCGTCGCTCTCTCTCGAGGCTCAGTTCATACGTGTCGCAGTACCTAGTATTGACACTCGCGTCTATTATACGGTTAGTCTATTTCTTGCCTCACCAGCTATACGCACTCAGTCCCACCGGAAGTGTGAAGTAAAGAACACAAGTGAATATGTCCTGCTTCCGGGAACGGTAAAGAACTACTTGGACGACAAGCACGTATCATCAGTAGAGATCCAGGTGAGTAAACCGTCCCCCATACTCAACCGAACCACTGGAACACACAATTGTCGTAGAACACCGATGCACCACAGATGCTCGAGTGCTCTCTCGGTGTCGATGATGCCATCACCACGATCAACAACCGGTCCCCAGACTCGCTACCCTCCTTTGGAGCGTTCAGCGACAAAGTGACGACCACGTACACGAGCGCTACGTTCGTCAATAACAAGCACTCTGAGACGATCCCCGAAGTCGTTATTCGCAGTTCCTTACCTCTCCCTACCGATCCTCGCGTAACGGTTGTCTTGAAGGAGCCTGCTGGCCTGGCTGACATTGAGACGGGGCTGGTCAATGTCCGTGAGGGATGTCGGGCGAGGTGGTCGACGAGCGGAGGACGGAAGGGCAAACAGGCGGGTTTGTTCGAGTGGGTCTGCGATCTCAAGCCCGGGACGGAGGTCCTGAAAGCGGTCTGGGAAGTTTGTGCCCCTCAAGGACTTGGTCTGGTGGAACAGGTGCATCACTAACGTTTCAAAGACACCTTTCTGCCTGGATTCGTCGACGGGGATGATAATTCCTTTGTACTGTGGGTGATGGACGTACATATATAGCGAATAACGCCTACCTTTCTGTTGTATTTCTGCATTCGTACACTCCCGCTTGTCAGTTCTTTCAATCGTTTTCGCATGTCGCCTGCCATCAGACCAAGCTGTTGCTGTGGATCGGAGATTGCCCAAAGTCGAGCTTGGCGAGGCCCTCTTTCTTGGGCAAGACACTCCATAGAGCGCATCCTGCAGTTAATGTACCCAGTTCCAGGTTTGCCTCCCGCAAGATTCGATGGATACGTTAGTTGCATGCAACCCTCTAGATACTTCCGCGCAAGGAACGTATTGCACTCCATCGTCGTCCGTGCACGCTGGCCGTAACCTGAGCATCGTCCTATCGTTATTCCAAGAATTTGTTTATGTCATTTGTGTCAGGATCGTCATCCCGGAGATGCAAATGAACAGTGGGATGACCTTTCTGCCGCCAATGAATTTGCGAGGTGATGTGGGGATAGGATGATAATAAAGGCTTCTAAGCACTGTAACAAACGTTAGAGGGTGCAAGCGGACACCACTGCACAAGATTCGAGGTATACGTCAGTGATACGCACCCCTCAAGAGAGTTCTGCACAGGGAACGTATCACATGTTTCTACGTTCTTCCGTGATCTTTGGTGCGCTGGATCTTCGTCTACATAGCACCGCAGAGTGACAACTATTGTGAAAATGCTCCAGAAGCGGATTGCGTTCGACGTTCGGTGGCAGATCGAGCTACGGTAATGATATGTGCTTCTCCGAAATGGTGGGGAGCTGTAACATTGATTGGGTTAGGTGGCCATGAACAAAGAGATAAAAGGCGTGAAGATAATTAATGGGCCATAGAAATGGGTATACGGCGGTGCCCCAAATATAGGCATTCGACGCGTTCGTCTGATAGGCACGAGGTGCACAGGAAACATATACTACTCACCCAGAGGAACAGGGTTTGCAACCCCCCATTCCTGTCATCCAACGCAGTCCAACGTCTCTCCCACTTTCAACGCTATCGCTCGGCATCGTGCCCACCCACTTCCCCTAGCATTTGTCGGTATGCTTGCATTGTCTCATTCAGTGTCTCCGGAGATCACGAGCATTACATCCGTCGTTGCGTCCGTCTCGTCTCAGTCGGTGTCTTCGAAGAACACGAGCCACACAGCGCCTTTGCAAGTATTCGAGGGTCATGAAGGCGACGTGAATTGCGCATGTTTCTACCCAGATGAAAATAAACTAGTGAGTGGTTCGTGGGACCACACGCTTCGTATATGGGACCGGAATAAGGGAGCGATAGAGGTGTTGCGTGGTCACACCGACTGGGTGCGGGATGTGGATGTGTCTTGGGATGGGAGGATGGTCGTCAGTGGCAGCGACGATAAGACAGTCCGAATATGGAAAGGGGAGTTGGGAGAGATGATGCGTGTCTTCGAGGGTCACAAGGATTACGTGAAGTCGGTGCAGTTCTCAGCGGATTCGAGAACAGTCGTGTCTGGGTCCGACGATTGGACCGTGCGGGTTTGGACAGTCGAAACAGGCAAGCTGGCATTCAAGCCAATCAAGTGCTTTGGTTTTGTCGACTGTGCTCGCTACTCGCCCAGCGGAGACAGGATCGCTTCTGGGGGATTTGGCATTCAAGTATGGGATGCTAAGAGTGGAAGGGGGATCCTCTCCATTCG
>KN819368.1:198082-215017 GCA_000827475.1 Paxillus involutus ATCC 200175
GATCATCGGGTGGATTTTATTTCGAAGCGCGAGTTCGAATATCTCGTTTAGAAAGCTAGCTTCTCCTGGATGGCTTTCTTTCTGACATTGTTCAATCGTGTAACATTGGCTGGCTTTCGCTGCCCATGTATGAATTTTCGTCAGGTTATATCGCAAAGGGTCTTTCGTTCTATGTATGGGCATAACTGGTCACTGAGGCGTACGGACTGTAGCTAGGGGCTGATGGAATAGATGCAGTTCAGGTGCAATACAAGACGAAGATTGTTCCCATATGATACACGGGCATTAGATTATGAGTGCAAGGGAACAACTGAGCTACTAAACAAATATATAACACTTTCTTGGTTCCGAGGTAGGCTTCATTTGTCTGCGGAACCTGGGATACGAGAGTCGACACCAGCTCCATCGGCGACAAGCACCCCAAAGATACGCCTGCCGCTCCTCGACTACACCGTCCTTCACAAGGTAGTCTCCATTTCGACCAGCTGTTGCCTAGAAAACTCAACGATCTCGTCCGCACGTGGTCGCGATTCGATGGCATCAACGGGCATCCAGCATCGTTGCATGAATGACCACTGACTGTCAGTGACCACCGGTGGATCGGGTCGCATCGGAATGATCCCTTGTAAAATCGCAGACAGCACTTTCCCTTCGCTGATGTAGTAATGATAAGGGACTTTGCCAGTCAGAACCTGGTGATCATTCGGATGTATCAATGCACGAGAGTAAAACAGTGTGATGGTGGGACAAACCTGTAACATGATTCTGCCAAACGAATACACGTCGCTAAGCGGCCTCGGAACGAGATTCTCTCCATCGTCAGGCACCTGAAGGTCGAGCAGCTCAGGAGCTGTCCAACGTAGCGTCCCTCCTGCATGACTGGATGCTGCATAGGTTGATCCTCCGATTTTTGTCAACAACGTCGACAGACCGAAGTCAGAGATACATGCTCTCCCGTTGCCATCGACGAGTACGTTCGACTGCATGTTTGATGTGTAAGTGTGTGCGAGACCTACGCAAATTGAGACGACGTACGCCTGAGAGGTCCCCATGCACAATTGACTGGGAATGCACTATTAATCATGACGTATGAGTCGCCTAATAACTGTGATTAACGTATCGACACATACGGTACTGTAAACCTGCGGCAGCGTCACTGATCTATGACGACCATGTTAGAAGGCTTGCACTCGGTAGAAACAAACACCTACCAGGGAGACTCTCTCCACGGGGTTCAAGGTATCATGTCGGCGTTCCAGGTAAGACGTCAAGGAGCCGTTTTCGAGCCACGGACAGACCATGGCAGGAAATCGGCCGAAATTCATGGTGGTGCCAAAGAGGGGTAGGATGTTGACGTGGTCGAGGTTCGCCCACGTTTTCAGCTCCCGACGGAATTTCTAGACAATTCGTTGGACTAGCATACACTGTAGATGAATTTTAAGATGCTGACTTTATTTTTCCGGGCGTGATCACCGTCATCGGCAGAGTACGTCCTGATCGTTTTCACGGCAACCTAGACGAACTGTTAGTTCAAAAGACTTGAGAAATATACAATAACGTACACCAATGGACTTCCCGTCCAGGCGGAGCTTGCCTCTATATATGTCCCCGAAGCTACCAGAGGTGATTGGTTCCTCACCCTCTCGCACGACATAACCCGTGAGGTCATGCGCGAAATTGGAACGGCTACCGTCCGTGTGAATTCATGAGCTATCCAAGTTTACAACAGTGGCTCACATATGATTGAGATTCCGTGCAGTGTCCGGACAGCGCTGATCCGGCGTTGCAATAGGTATGGGGGTGGAATGGCCAGCTTGTGCAGGTGGTGGAGAGGATGGTTCGATCAGACGGCGGCCTGCAGGTAGCTGGGGTCGCAAATGATGTGCCTGCGGTAACGAATATGTTAAGGAACAGCGTTGGAAGATACGTGAGCGTAGTAATCACCTGTTTTCGACCCTCGACCCACCACGGCACACGCAAAATTGATACCTTTTTGTCTCCGTATGCCACGAATTTACCACAAGGGGAGAAAGCGACTGCATATAGGAAGTTTTCATGCTGCAGTGGCTGCTCGATGGGTTTGCCAGATTGTGTGTCCCAGAAACGAGCGGTTTTATCGTAGGATGTACTCGCTAGCTTTGTGCCGTCGGGGGAGAGCGAAAGGGAGGTCACGAAATTAGTGTGACCTGTCCAAGGTTTACCAATCGGTTTCCCTGTTTCGGAATTCCAACATCGAATCGTCCGATCGTTGGATGCCGAGAAGAGCCGGCTCCCGTCGAGTGACCAGAGAACACAGCGGATATAGTCTTCATGACCTTTTAGTGGACCGAGGACGAGTTTGCCACTGTCAACATCATACACTTTGATGACGGTGGATCCGCAAGCGAGCTTCTCCCCGTTTGGAGAGAAGCAGATTGAGCGAACCCAATTGCCAGCGTGGATTGAGTGTTTGATGTTTCCACTCCTCTTCATCTCCCTAATCACAATCTTGCCGTCCCAATCACCACTCGCTGCAAATCGATCATCCGGTGACAGGGCAATGCAACGGATATCATAGCCTGTGTGATCTGCCCATTCTTCAATGCGCTCGTGAGTTTCCACATCCCACATTGTAATTCG
The DNA here is from genome assembly GCA_000827475.1 of Paxillus involutus ATCC 200175. Lineage (NCBI taxonomy): Eukaryota > Fungi > Basidiomycota > Agaricomycetes > Boletales > Paxillaceae > Paxillus > Paxillus involutus. The sequence continues at coordinate 200,702 of KN819368.1, forward strand.
ATCCCCGTCACCACTCAATATCATTTTCCCGTCTTTCGTGACAGCGAGAGCGCAAATCCAGTTTTCGTGCACCATCGACGTCCCTTCTTGCTCACCCTTCTCCACATCCCATATTCTGACCGTCTTGTCGAACGAGCAGGAAACGACTCGTTCTCCTCCAGGGAGGTATGCTATCCCCTTGATGTCCATTTCATGCCCTGACATCGTCGTTACAGGCTTTGCTGCGGTGTCGGTAGGCTTTTGTGACGTGTTGGACATGGTTGCGAGGGAGAACAGTTACAGAGGCTATAGCTAGGACTGGAACAGTGCAGAGGTACGGCGATAGACTTGGTAAGGACTCGTCCGACTTGGAGGTTTCTAACGAAGCACGACAGACTGGCTTTCACCTCTTGAGAGCAAGCGTGTTCACGTGTCGTGCACGAGGTGAACCATCTTATCGATGATATCCGGCCATCTCCAATCTAGCACCGCTCGCGCGGGAACAAGGCCCGCCCAAGCCGTAAGTTCTTTCAAGTTGCTATCCGTGGACCCACTGAACAACATCGCAAATTGGGCAGCGCACTCCACTTGTTTGTTCCACGACCAGAGCGGGTCCTTCTAACCGGACTGCGTTAGTCGGTCCTTTGAGTGGAGGGGGTAAGTACATCCGCTGAGATCTCACCATGTCTCAGTGTTTTTAAACAGCGGTACGCAAGTAAACCGTTCGACCTCGTGCAGAAGACTGGCGCACTTGATCAAAGATATGATTCTCGTTGGACAAGCGTTGTTTCTCGATTTCAATGTGGATGTACATCCCGTTTCCTCACGCACGCCCCACGTCCTAATTTGCGTGATCGCCGTACTATCCGACTCACCCACACCATTTCGTGATAGCAAATCATGGCATCTCCACACTGTCCTGCCGAATCACATCGTCTGGCACTGTCCATACTCGTTCGACACCAACTACAGGTTGTTATCCCGGGTGGTGAACATAGTGACGTAACTATACTCTCCTAATGGGTCCCCTTCCTCCATCAACCAAGCCAGCCATCATCAGTAACTCGACATTATTTCCATCACGCTTCGCACTACTGGTGCCATTCAGACACGTGATGTGCATTCCACCGATTGGATGCACGCCGACTCTGTTCAGGCGGTAAAATCTCAATGGGATGGTGGGTTAACCCGTCATATACCCTAATGCAACCAGATTCAAAGGCGTGCTGAAATCGGAGCCTGGGGCTAACCCCGACTGTCGATATTTCCTCGTTACTTTACAGCTGAGTCGGCGTCTTCTCGTCGTAGACAGTCACGGCGACTTTCACCATCGTCACTCTTACGAGTGCAACCCACCACTGTCCATCAACGTCAACATCCTAGGCAGACGTGACCCGGAGGATGAGATCGATCAGATCAGGGAAAGACTCGTTGATTCTGTAAAGAGGGCTGGTGGACGATCCTGCTTCCTCACGACACGCCAAACTCGCCAGCTCATTCATTCCCAACTAGTCTGCAGAAGCCCTTGCTGGTCCGCTTGATACTATCCACAGGCGCGAATTGCTCCGAGTGCGTTCACCTACTTTCTCGTTTCGTGCTCTCATGGTCGTTCTGATTTCCTTGGGGTGGTGTCGTCATGCCGAGAAGATGTTTACGAGCTGAATTCATTTCTTGCTCTCTTTCGTGGGTGTATGTGGCGCTGGAAGGCGATGAATACTGGATTGAAGCAGTCAGTGTATCATTCGTATACAGGACTCGTTTAATTCAGAACGTCTACCCCGTTCCAGAAAGCCTGTGATCTGGTAATCCCCCTGACGAGCGCTGTTCCGTTCTTAGTGATTCAACAAACTGGTGACCGGGTCGCACTTGACCATTCAGCCTTCTCATTCGTATGAACCCCTGCCATCGTCCTTCTCAGTGCTTCCTCGTCCTTTCGTCGAGCAATAACTTGAAGGCTAGTTACGTCTTTTACTAAACATGACGCTTGTGATGCATTATTTTATTCCCCGTTCGTAGTGGCCGAGGAAGGTACACTTGCGGTTGCTGAATAGACAACTATGGGTAAGCGGTCGATCACAGATGCGGTACGAGGCCTAGGACCCCAGCTGAAGCTTGGGATGTCATCTAGGAAGAAACACGATACGCGATCGAGCCGGCCATCAATGCATCCTCTGGCAACATGCTGGCCCACAATTGCAAGCACACGAGTGGATCTTCCACGTCGCATACTTAGATGCGTTTAAACTTACATACGCAAACCATACAACCGTCCGGAAATCTGCTTTTATTAATAATATCTTGATCTTTCTGTGTGTCCCAAGATCCTGGTTGGTGGAGAACCATTGTGGTTGGTGCTTAGCGTCATAAACTCGGCAGATAGTTCGGAACAACCCCGAAGGCTCTCCTCTCCGATGTCGCGTACAGGCATATCTTCAGTTCCGCATCTCTATCACGATGTTCATCTCGAGTGCAATCTCGTATCTTCCATAGCCATACTGATCCTCTGTTATTGCATCAAGGGGAGAATTGAGATCCGCATCTTCTGTACCCTATCTGGACTAGATTGACTAGGCGTACGATGAAATGGAGAGAGTAGGAGTGGGTGACGTACTCCGGATGAAGAAAGCATGAAGATGCTCACGAATTCAACCGCAAAGAACATAGTGTTCTCCTGGTCCGAAGATCCGCGATGAATCGACTGAAAGGCAGAACGACAGCAAGAGGTTGAGCCATTTCATAAGTGGACGTCAGGGATATGATGACTCACGCGGGCGAGGCGACTCGATGGTGTCGGATAGTTTCCGAGTGAGCTAGGACCCGACAACACACACGGTGCGCACCTTATATCCCAACGGCATAATGCCCAACTTCAACTTGGCTAAGGACCTGAACTCGATATCGCTGAACGTCGTGCACCCATTGGACAGCTCGAATCTGAGTACATCACTCGGAAAGCGGGGTACGGGTCCCTCGCATTGCTCGACCTGTTGTCGCTGGTCGCCGTTGTGATTGCCATCACGCTGTACTAAGCCAAGATCGGCATGGTCGAGACGGGTGTGGTGTGTATTCAAGAGTCCGAAGGCAGATTGTGTGATGTCTGTGATGCTGCTAACCTCGATGAGGGGTGCGGGTCCTGTCATTTGTTTTGACGGCGTGGTCCCTGAGCGGGTCTGTGTAGGTCTCTATTGATCCCTGGCCTGCCCGCATGTGCTCGAGTTGGACCAGATCCAGGAACGGCCGAGTCCCCGAGATTAGATCGTAAGAGTTGTAATTCGACGTGGTTGATGGGTTTATGCAAGTTGGTGGATAGGGAAATGCTGTGTTCGAAGGACATCCACCGGCAACACTCGCAGAGCCATTCCTGTGGGGGTGGGTAATTGCCTGCGTAGTAACAGCGACGTAGTAGGCAAGCTTACTAGGTCTATGGTTGGTTTTGGGGTTAGTTTTGGGTTATCCAGTGGTAAACAGTTGGGAGACACGTTCTGGAACTGGCATAGCACCATACGAGCGTGGTGGTCAGTGAGGCGAGGCGATGCGGGGCCTGAGATATTTTCATTCAACGCGACTGATCACGTGCGAGGCAATTCGTCAACTGTCGTCGGATCGAACTTGAAGTTACTCTTACTGTAATGTACTCAATGCCCACACTAGCACCAGTGAGTTTGAGAATGTTGTAAAAATGAAGCAGCAATGGTCCATCCAGCACCCCGTCCTCGAACATCCTGTATATTCTCCACCCGGCCATGTCGGCGTCCCAACCCCGGGCTAAACTTCCTCGTCACCCCTTCCCCGAATCCGAAAGACGATGGACAGATATCTACAGTTATCCCAGTTCTGCTCGCAGACGAACACACCAGTGGGCCTTCTTTTTCTACATCCTATGGTCGCCAACCAGCTCTCGTCAGTGGCTTCCTTCCCAATTCCGGTCCACTTGCAGAGACTCACTTCCTCACCACACAATTGGATCGACGATAAGTTTGGGACGAAAAAGACGTATTGGAGTGGAGAGCGCCTCTACTCATCAATTCAAACTTTGGTCAACGTTTGTCAATGACCGGGATCTCCCAGAGGAGTCGTTACAGATGAGGGGGAAGGCTTCACCCCTCGGCAAGCAAATAGAGCTCCGTGTTTGATCCATGGTCTCGATTTCAAGCATAGGATGCAATCGTGCGTGTTGGCTTGTTTCGCCACTCACTTATGCAACTGAAAGGGCCCAGAGAGCAGGCAGTAATTTTTTGCAGGCATCCGTCCGTACCTAACTATTCCTCACCCTGGGCGCACATAGGGACGTGGCCTCGATGCGCCACCCGTGCTGCCCAACTGCGATAAGCTTACCGTCCCTTCACCTTCTTCCTCGCCATTGGGCATCCACAGTCACCGTTCTAACACAAGACTTCTATGACCCCCTCCGTGTCGCGAACCCAACAACTGGTGCACGTCGACGACATTAGACTAAGCGAGGGTTGCGAGCAGTGGTCACCGATATACTCCATTAGAGGCAGAAGGGTCATATGGCAGACGAAGTCGGGTATCGAGTTCACATGGCAGGGACGAATGGACTGAGGTAGGTGTCCCGTGTCCTTTGCGGCGTTTCTGTGGTTTCATCATTACTACACCAGCCATTCGATATTCCCTTCCTAAGACTAGAGTTCCCCCCATTATGCGAAGATCCCTTCGCTATTGGAAAGCCCCCGCGGTTAGCTATCTCGTCGATAGCTGACGGATTGCCCGACCAAAGCTTTTGCCAACGCACAGAACAAGTTATCGGGCATGCCTCTATCAACTTTTCCCAATGCTGCTGCTGCTGCATCGCAAGGCAGGGCAAGTTTGAATATCTCGTTTAGAAGCGAGGTCGGCAAGAATGTGTTTCTTTAAAACTTTTTCAATCATGTAACTTCGTTGTCAACGTATGAAAGATCGTCAGGTTATATCACAGGGGGTCCTCCGTTAGTTGGTCACTGAGGCGTACGGACTGTAGGTAAGGGCTGATAGAATAGATGCAGTTCAGGAGTAGTACAAAGACGAAGATTGTTCTCGATGTGATACACGGGCATTAGATGATGGGGTGCGAAGGAACACATGAACTGCTAAATAGATGTATAACGCTGTATTGGCGCCTATCTAGGCTTCGTTTGTCTGCGGAACCTTGAAGAGGGATGCAAGCCTGAGGGTCGACAACAACTTCATCGGCGACAAGCACAAAAAGATACGCCTGCCGCGCCATGACTGTACCGTCCTTCACAAGGTAGCCTTCTCGATTTCGACCAGCTCTTGCCCAGAAAACTCAACGATCTCGTCGTCATCTGGTCGCGATTCATCTCCATCAACGGGCATCCAGCATCGTTGCATGAATGCCCATTGACGGTCAGTGACCAGTTCTCGGCCGGGGCGTTTCGGAATCATCCCTTTTGAAATCGCAGACAGCACTTGGGGCTCGCGGACATAGTAATGGTAGGGGATTTTCCCTGTCAAGACCTGACGATCATGCAGCTCTATCAATGCACGCGAGAAAAACAGTGCGGTGGTAGGACACACCTGCAACATGATGCTGCCGAACGAATACACGTCGCTTTGCGGTGTCGGGAGAACGTCGGGTGGATTATCTTCGTCTTCAGGCACCTGAGTGTCGATCAGCTCAGGAGCTGTCCAACGTAGCGTCCCTCCTGCGTGATTGGATGTCGCATATGTTGATCCTCCGAGTTTTGTCAACACGATCGACAGACCGAAATCGGAGATACACGCTCTCCCATTGCCATCGATGAGCACGTTCGACTGTACGTTTGGCATGTAAGCGTGCGAGACCCATGCTGATCGAGACGACGTACCCCCGAGAGGTCACCGTGGACAATCGACTGGGAATGCACTGTTGATCATGACGCGTGACGTATGAGCCACCTAATAGCTATGATTGAAACATCGACACGTACAGTACTGTAAACCCGCAGCAGCGTCATTGATCTATGATACAATGTTAGATTTGCACTCAATAGCAAAAAAAATACTTACTAGAACAAGTCTTTCCACGGGTTTCAAGGCATCACGTCGGCGTTCCAGGTAAGGTGTCAATGAGCCGTTTTCGAGCCATGGACAAACCATGGCAGGAAACTGCCCAAAATTCATGGTGGTCCCGAAGAGCGGTAAGATATTGACGTGGTCGAGATTCACCCACGTTTTGAGCTCCCGACGGAATTTCTAGACGACTTGTTGGACTAGCATAGACAGAAGATAAATTATATGATGCTGACCTTATGTGTCCGGGTATCATCACCAGCTTCGGCAGCCTCGTATGTCCTGATGGCTTTGACGGCAACCTAGACAAACTGTTAGTTCAAAGGACTTGAGAAATATAAAAGAATATACATCAATGGACCTCCCGCTAAGGCGGAGCTTGCCTCTATAGATGTCGCCGAAGCTACCGGATGCGATTGGGCGTTCGCCCTCTTGCATGACGTGACCGGTGAGGTCGGGCGCGAAATTGGAACGACTACCATGCGTGTGAATTCATGAGCTATCCAAGTTTACAGTAGTGGCTCACATATCATTGAGATTCCATGCAATGTTTGGTGAGCGCGGAACACGCGTCAAAATTGATGCTGTGATGGGATCGGCAGGGCGGTCAGGCGGTCGAGAGGATGATGTGATCGGATGGCGGCCTGCAGGTAGCTACGGTCGCGAGTTAAGCACGCAAGGATGACTGGACAGATGTACGATTCTCACGTCAAGGGAGTCCAATTTGTCTTGGTGATGGTCCTTGGCTACTGGCACAGCCGGGAACTACAGTAGACGACTTTCAGGAAGGTTGTATGAAAGATTTGAGGGTAACGCACGTCTAGTGGCAAGGAATGATGTGCCTGCAGAAATGAATACAGTAAGGAATACCGTTGGAAGATGCGTGAGCGTACCAATTACCTGTTTTTGACTCTCGTCCCACCAGGGGACACGCCATATTGATATTTTTCTGTCACACCCACCGGACGTCACGAATTCACCTGAAGGGGAGAAATCAACTGTATATAGGAAACTTGCATGCTGCAGCGGGAGTCCGATGGGGTTACCAGAGCGTGTGTCCCAGAAACGAACGGTTTGGTCGAATGAAGCGCTTGCTACTTTTGTGCCGTCGGGGGAGAGCGAAAGGGAGTATACGCGGTCAGTGTGACCTCTCCAAGGTTCTCCAATCGATTTCCCTGTTTTGGAATTCCAACATCGAATTGTACGATCGTGGGATGCCGAGAAGAGCTGGCTCCCGTCGAGTGACCAAAGAACACAGTTGACATCCCCTTTATGACCTTCAATTGGACTGAGGACGAGTTTGCCACTGTCGACGTCATACACTTTGAGGACGAAGCCATCCTCGTAAACTGCGCAAGCGAGTTTCTCCCCGTCTGGAGAGAAGCAGAGTGAGTACACCGCACTGCCAGCGTTGATTGAACATTTGATCCTTCCTCTCCCCTTCATCTCCCTAATCACGATCTTGCCGTCCGAATCACCGCTCGCTGCCAATCGATCGTCCGGTGACAGGGCAACGCACCAGATACTTTTGCCTGGATGACTTGTCCATTCTTCAATGGGTTGAGGAGTTTCCACGTCCCACACCCTAATTCTCTTATCCTCGCCACCGCTCAGTATCCTTTTCCCGTCTCTCGTGACAGCGAGACCGCAGACCCAGTTTCCGTGCACCATCGACGTCCCTTCTTGCTGCCCTTTTTCCATATCCCATATTCTGACCGTCTTGTCGTTCGAGCAGGAAACGACTCGTTTCCCCCCACGGAGGTATGCTATCCCCTTGATGCTGTCTCCGTGCCCTGACATCGTCGTGAGAGGCGTTGCCGTGAGGCCGGTAGACTTTGGTGACGTGTTTGACATGGTTGCGAGAGAACAATTACAGAGGCCAGAGTTAGGACCGGAACAGTGCAGATGTGTGGCACCAGACTTGGTAAGGACTCGACCAACTTAGAGGTTGCTAGCCAAGCACGACAGACTGGCTTTTACCTATTGAGAGTCTGCAAGCTGGTGTTCACGTGTCGTGCACGAGGTGAGTGATATCCGGCCATCTCCAACCTAACACCGCCCGCACGGCAACAAGGTCCGTGCAAGCCGTGAGTTCTTTCAGACGCCATCGTCGTCAATGCCAAGTTGCTGTCCGTTAACCCACCGAACAGCATACTCAATTGGGCAGTGCACTCGACTTGTTCGTTCCACAACGAGAGCGGGTCCTTCATAACTGGACTGGGTTAGTGGGTTTTTTGAGCAGAGGGGGTAAGTACATCTGCTGAGATCTCACCATGTCTCAGTTTTGTTAAACAGCGGTACGCAAGGAAACCGTTCGACTTCGTGTAGAAGATTCACGTACTTGATCGACGATATCATTCTCATCGGCCATGCGCTGTTTCGCAATGTCAAGGTGGATGTACGTCCCGTTTCCTCGCACACGCCCCACGTCCTGATTTCCCTGCCATGACCCACATAAGTCCTACTGCTGTCTCATTCATCCGCACCATTTCGTGATGGAAAATCATGGTATCTCCGTACTCGCCCGACAAATAACCACAAGGTATTATCCAGAGTGGTGAACATAGTGGCGTAAGTGTAAGTGGACTCCTCCGATCCATTCTTTTTCTCCATCAACCACGCTAGTTCTCCCCACCTTTGATTCGGCGTGGTGTTCCCGTCACACTTCGTGCTATCGGTGCCTTCCATGGACAAGTCGCAGATGCATGTTCGGCAATGACTCTGGGCTGTAGATGAACGGGAGAGCGGGTTAGCCGGTCACATGCCCCAGTTCAACCGGAACCCGAAGTCATACCGGGCCCGGAGGTTGGGGCTAATCCCAGCTATGGGTTTTTTCTTGCTACTCCGCAGTCAGCATGGGCATTTACGGTGACTTTCACCATCGTCACCCTCACGAGCACAATCCCCCGAGAAACTCATTAAATAACCTAAACAAATATGGACCCGCGGGATCAGATCCGCCTCCAGGTCCAGGGACACTGAAACGAGTCACGGATGCTGTGAGGAGGGCCAGCGGAGGGAGATATGCACGATCCTGCTTCCTCACGGCACTTCAAACCCGTGAGCCCATTTGCTACTCCACAGGCGCACCTCGCTAATCCACAAGCCTGATGTTACCCACGTGCGCGAATTGCTCTGAGTGCGTTCGTTTGATTCTCCTTTCGTGCTCTTTCGTGTTGGTGCACGATAAGGTGAGGAAGGGACACTTGCTGCTCAATAGACAATGATTGATGAGCGGTCGATCAAAGATGCGTACGATTTGATCATGAAGATGGTTCCTCCCTCACCACCTGGCAGGCCACCACATGGTGGACTGCCGTCGAGTTCCATTTTAAATGGGCTGCCATCGGAGGATGCCAAGTGTTGAGGAGCGAGAGTGGATTCGACGTGTTCTGATGCCTTGTCGGCGGGGCTGTGTGCAGCGCTTCTACGTCTGTTGTGGCGGTTGGACCTCCTTTCCTAAACCCGCGAAGAAGGGTGATTGGTAAGGTTTATGCGTAGGTGGTCTAGGGTGAGAATATCGATGAAACAGTACATGACAGAATGGAAATTCAAAGAGCTCGTCAAAGTCTCCCGCGACAGTAGATGCAGGATCATAGATCGAGTTATTGGGAGTAATGTCGACGACGCTCTCGCCTGGGACGGATGTCTCTGAGACGAACGGGGCAGCGTGGTACGGTGAGCCAGTGTGCCAGCTAGAACCGATGGAGGTGTCGGAGTCGGAGGCTCGGAGAGGTCGTAGAGGACTTGTGTTGACGTGCGGAGGTAGGCGCCACATAGCCCTGCAGAGGCGAATCGATTGCTGCGTCGATGACCCATAATGTTGTTGCGAAGCGGAATGCGTAGCGTTAACGGGTGCTTCGGAGGGGGGAGGTGTAGAATAAGGAGGGCCTTGGCGTGTCGGATACGTTGGACCCCAACAGGCAATGGTGTTATATTCTATCATGGAAACCGGCATAGTCGTTTGCCATTTGGATGTCTGCCATTTGGATGCCTGTTGTTTGCCATTGTGCGTATCCTGAAACCGTTCTCTCTCAGCAACGGCAGCAGACGGACGAATATAGTCCAGTACCCACCATAGTATGAGAGACAAAATAAGAGATGTTCGTGTTTTGAGGCGTTAGTCCATTGCAGATATACGTAGGGAGATGTTGTAGTGTGTGGTCCTTGTACGGATACTGTAGAAGACCAGCAGACAGGATCGCGTCCAGATCCTTGACCGAACCACTAGTCCGCGCCAAAAACCCCCGAAAGACACAGAGAACCGCATACCAACCACAGCAAATAGATAGACCGCCAATAACCGTGTCCGGAATCAAGTTCCCCGCGGGAGGTCTAGTTCTTAATTGCAGCAAACCCAAGGGGAAACGAGGGTTAAAACGGCACCATCTCATACCCTCGCAAAGCACTTACATTCCCAAACAACATCAAGTCTAATCTACCCTCCAACATCTCCCCCGCCGCTACAACCAGCTCGACTACATCCGTATCGACCCCCGGATCACTTGTTTTCAGCCCGATAATAAACGCCATCTCGGCCAACGGAGTCCGCCATCGAATTCAACACGTCGAAAAGTGTAGGCCCGAAAGCGACAGGGATGGCATCGTAATATTCGCTTGGGTCTAGAAGGACACTCATCCACATTCGAGAGGGCACCCATGTGGAGCTGTCCATGCTGTTGCCGCCGATCTCCAATTTCCACGCGCCCAACATTGCCATGACTACTTGCTGCCATGCCCCTCCTTGATCGAACGGAGGGACCACGATTGCGATGTGTCCGCCCTGTGCAAGGGTGTCGTATCCAAGCTACTGCGTGTCCCCGTGAGGTCGGAGAGAGTGCCTCCAAAGATGAACGCGGAATATTCTGTAAGCTGCGCACTCCTGCCATTCCTAAGTGTCCAAGTTGAGGAGGAGCTGTGGGATTGGGGCATTAGATCGAGGGTTGGGTCACTTGGGTGGGGATCTCAACGTTGAGAGCTCACATTGGTGAATATTTAGGCACAACCACATAGTCCTGGAAGCGAGCTCAGTTGTTCGTGGTCGTCTCTTTGTGTAATCTAAATTAAACTTTGCGTCAGCCAAAAGCTCGTACAAGACACCGACCCAAGGAAGCACAGACGCTCATGCTACGGGGCGAAACACAGATAGGATCACACGAACCCTCGTTTGAACTTAGCCATACTGCTTGGACCTATCCTACAGACTTATGCACTAGGTTCGCAGGGTAGGGTATGACCTTGAGCCCAGTACGCCACAGCGTCTAATCATTTATGATTGAGGGCCCTAGTCTAATGAATGGAGTTCAGTCCGACGGAGATCTGTGGACGGATAAGCAGTTGTTCACGACCGAGTTTCTCTGTGAGGTCGAGGGCGCGGTAGACAGGAGAACATGGTATATGATTGATGGAAATATCGATGATGAAGTTCGCCGAAGTTGGAGGGAAGGAAGAAGTGCAGTCGCGTCGACGAAAGAAAAACGCTGCGGCCACCAATTCTCGCACTCCGACAGGTCAGCGCTGACTAACATTCATACTCCGCACGGCATTTGTCCAAGCCGCAAGCAAATTTCACCCAAAGGGCGGCAACCCCTTGGGCAAGCCCGCGACGTCCATGATCTTTGCGAGGATAAAGGCTTTTCCTTAGTGGATAGACTCTAGAATCTCCTCGTCACGGTGCTATCGGTTTTGTTCCGAACTGAATCTGTTATGCCTATAGAGTTGGGCGCGCCCAGTTGTTGTAATCACATCGACCTCAACCTAGATGGTGAAAATTCTCTACCACCATCAGTTATCTTCCAGACGTCTGACAACTGACACACGATTTGACCCCTCCGACACCTAAACAGTTTAGCATTTACGACCTGCTATTTTACAACCAGGCATCGATTCCATTACATGCGCCAAAGCTTCCGCTACCCATGTCCCATCACTCACTACCACTACCGAAAGAATGCTTCGGAAGTGGAGTAGGCGCATGCAAGAAGGGGATCCGATCTTCCGTGGGTTGATTTGCTGCTTGCTTCGATTGCCAACCAATATACTTTCACATTCCAGACGCCATCGAGATACCGCTCGAAGACGTTCCCCCTCGACTTCCATCGAGCTCCCAATAGTGATCATCGCATGTGTCGAGAACCTAACTAAGAATTGGTATGTGATCCTATCGTCTGTTTACTTTTAGCCCACTGACCTCCTCGCAGGCATTTACCAGAGCTGTCACTGTCGAGTCGGGATCGTCAGCTGAAACTTATCAACATCTTCGATGAGAGCGCTGATGCCAGCGCACATGTTAGCATGCGTGAACAGACGATATCTCCATCTCTCTCGACGTTTATCTCCAGCCTTCCTTTCCCTCTTAGCGATCCCCAAGACCTCGCATCTTCTCGACGGCAATTTTCCATCAAACCGAGCCTGAAGAGAGAGGGTGTACTTAGGGAGCAACAAGAGGCAGAAGCTGATGGACGTCATGCAACGGGCGGGCCTCCACACCCCAACTCGAAAGTGCCCAGAGAACGCGACGATCGTCGGTTATTAGGAGGGTCGACAGATGCGGTCTCCGAGGAGATGATGACGAGATTTTTGACGAGTTGGCGACAGATACCGGAAGACACTGTTGGTGGAGTGCCATAGAATGTCACTGCCGTCCAAGCCATCGTCGCCCACGCAGCCTTCAACTTCGGGCCCTCCTGCGATGGGGCAAGTTCGCACCTTCCTGATTAAAATGAGACGTGAAAATTCTCCGGTAATTGGTGGTCAGCGTTCCCTCCTGATGTTGTATCGTCTTCACTCCCACCGGAATCGCACGAGGACCGCAATTCCTCGAGGAACTCGTCATCCGATGACGCAGATGGCGATTCGGCAGGACTCCGCCGCAGGAAGAAGAACGCGGAGCAAGCACGTTCGAAAGGTGGGCGCCATAAACCATCCTCTGAACGTCACCATTAATTTGCAAGCTCGTGCAGGGCGCCATTCTTCCCTTCGTTTGATATTTCCTTGCAAAGTCAAGACTGCCCCCGTCCAGTCTGCAAATCCCTTGGCTGTTGGTGGGCCCCCGCGATTAGCTCTTTGTCGATCGCCGACGGATTGCCCTCCCGAAGATTTTTCCAACGCACGGAACAGGTTATCGGGGATGCCTCTATTGGTTTCTCCGGCTGCTGCTGCATCCGAAGGTACTGGTTAGTAGCCGTCGTCAGATGTACTCCTCCTCGAAGCGCGAGTTCGAATATCGCGTTTAGCACAGGAGCTTCGCCTGGATGTTTTACTTTTGTGAACTTTTTCAATCGTGTAACGTTACCTGGGTTTCGCTGTCAATGTATGGATTTTATTCAGGGTACAGGTCGTTCGTGCTATCGGCATAGTTTGACGGGGTACGAACGTAGGTAACGGGCCAATGGAGTAGATACAGTTCAGGAGTAGCAAAAGACGACGATTATTCTCCATGGGGTACACGGGCACTAGATGACGGGTGCGAGAGTGACGATTGAACTGCTACATGACGGAAAGATGGGTAATGTCTCCTTGGTGCCTAGCTAGGCCTCGTGTATCTGGGGAATCTTGGAGAGAGCCTGGATACAAGCTTCGACAGCAACCTCATCGGCGATCAGTACCTGCAAGATACGCCTGCCATTCCTCATATCCATACCTTCCTTCACAAGGTAGCCTTCTCGATTGCGACTAGCTCTTGCCTAGCAAACTCGACGATCTCGTCCGAACGTGGTCGTGGTTCATCTGCACCAACGGGCATCCAGCATCGTTGCATGAATGTCCACTGACTGTCAGTGACCACCGGTGGATCGGGTCGCATCGGAATGATCCCTTGTAAAATCGCAGACAGCACTTTCCCTTCGCTGATGTAGTAGTGATAAGGGACTTTGCCAGTCAGAATCTGATGATCATGCAGAACTATCAATGCACGAGAGTAAAACAGTGGGATGGTGGGACAAACCTGTAACATGATTCTGCCAAACGAATACACGTCGCTGAGCGGCCTCGGAACGAGATTCTCTCCATCGTCAGGCAGCTGAAGCTCGAACAGCTCAGGCGCTGTCCAACGTAGCGTCCCTGCTGCGTGACTGGATGCTGCATAGGTTGATCCTCCGAGTTTCGTCAACAACGTCGACAGACCGAAGTCAGAGATACATGCTCTGCCGTTGCCATCGATGAGCACGTTCGACTGTATGTTTGGCATGTTAGCGTGTGCGAGACCTACGCAAATTGAGACGACGTACGCCCGAGAGGTCGCCATGCACAATGGACTGGGAATGCACTATTAATCATGACGTGTGAGTCGTCTAATGATAATGATTAACGCATCGACACATACGGTAC
>KN819368.1:221339-237472 GCA_000827475.1 Paxillus involutus ATCC 200175
GCGTGGCAAGGTCTTGCAGTGATCATCGGGTGGATTTTATTTCGAAGCGCGAGTTCGAATATCTCGTTTAGAAAGCTAGCTTCTCCTGGATGGTTTTCTTTCTGACATTGTTCAATCGTGTAACATTGGCTGGCTTTCGCTGCCCATGTATGAATTTTCGTCAGGTTATATCGCAAAGGGTCTTTCGTTCTATGTATGGGCATAACTGGTCACTGAGGCGTACGGACTGTAGCTAGGGGCTGATGGAATAGATGCAGTTCAGGTGCAATACAAGACGAAGATTGTTCCCATATGATACACGGGCATTAGATTATGAGTGCAAGGGAACAACTGAGCTACTAAACAAATATATAACACTTTCTTGGTTCCGAGGTAGGCTTCATTTGTCTGCGGAACCTGGGATACGAGAGTCGACACCAGCTTCATCGGCGACAAGCACCCCAAAGATACGCCTGCCGCTCCTCGACTACACCGTCCTTCACAAGGTAGTCCCCTCCATTTCGACCAGCTGTTGCCTAGAAAACTCAACGATCTCATCGTCACCTGGTCGCGATTCATCCCCATCAATGGGCATCCAGCATCGTTCCATGAACGTCCATTGACGGTCAGTGACGAGTGCTCGGTTGGGGCGTTTCGGAATCATCCCTTTTGAGACCGCGGACAGCACTTGCGATTCGCGGATATAGTAATGGTAAGGGATTTTCCCTGTCAAAACCTGGTGATCATTCAGCTCTATCAATGCACGCGAGCAAGAGTGCGATTGTAAGACAAACCTGCAACATGATTCTGCCAAACGAATACACGTCGCTTTGCGGTGTGGGGAAAACATGGAGTAGATTATCTTCGTCTTCAGGCACCTGAGTGTCGATCAGCTCAGGGGCTGTCCAGCGTAGCGTCCCTCCTGCGTAACTGGATGTTGCATAGGTTGACCCTCCGAGATTTGTCAACAACGTCGACAGACCGAAGTCAGATATACATGCTCTCCCGTTGCCATCGATGAGCACGTTCGACTGTATGTTTGGCATGTAAGCGTGTGCGAGACGTACCCAAATTGAGACGACGTACCCCCGAGAGGTCCCCATGCACAATTGACTGGGAATGCACTATTGATCATGACGTGTGAGTCGCCTAATAACAGTGATTAACGCATCGACACATACGGTACTGTAAACCCGCGGCAGCGTCACTGATCTATGATGACCGTGTTAGACTTGCACTCGGTAGGAACAAGTACATACCAGGGAAGCTCTTTCCGCAGAATTCAAGGAATCATGTCGGCGTTGCAGGTGAGAGGTTAACGAGCCGTCTTCGAGCCAAGGACAGACCATGGCGAAAAATCGGCCGAAATTCATGGTGGTGCCAAAGAGTGGTAGGATGTTGACGTGGTCGAGGTTCGCCCACGTCTTGAGCTCCCGACGGAATGTCTGAACGATTTGTAGGACGCGCATACACTGTAGATGAATTTTACGATGCTGACCTTGGTTTTATGGGCGTCATCACCGTCATCGGCAGAGTACGTCCTGATCGCTTTGACGGCAACCTAGACGAACTGTTAATTCAAAAGACTTGAGAAATATACAATAACGTACATCAATGGACTTCCCGTCCAGGCGGAGCTTGCCTTTATAGATGTCCCCGAAACTACCAGACGTGATCGGTTCCTCACCCTCTCGCACGACATAACCGGTGAGGTCATGCGCGAAATTGGAACGACTACAATGCGTGTGAATTCGTGAGCTATTCAAGTTTACAACAGTGGCTTACATATGATTGAGATTCCGTGCAGTGTCTGGACAGCGCTGATCCAGCGTTACAATAGGTATGGGCGTGACATGGGCAGCGTGTGCAGGTGGTGGAGAGGATGATTCGATCAGACGGCGGCCTTCAGGTAGCTGCGGTCCCAAATGATGTGCCTGCGGTAATGAATATGTTAAGGAATAGCGTTGGAAGATACGCGAGCGTAGTAATCACCTGTTTTTGACTCTCGACCCACCATGGGACACGCCATATTGATACCTTTCGGTCATACCCTCCAGATGCTATGAATTCGCCAGAAGGGGAGAAAGTGACTGCAGATAGGAAGTCATGCTGCAGTGGCTGCTCGATAAGTTCGCCAGAGCATACATCCCAGTAACGAATGGTTTTATCCCATGATGAGCTCGCTAGCTTTGTTCCGTCGGGGGAGAGCGAAAGGGAGGTCACGTAATTAGTGTGACCTATCCAAGGTTCGCCAATCGATTTCCCTATTTCGGAATTCCAGCATCGAATCGTAAAATCGTGGGATGCCGAGAAGAGCTGGCTCCCGTCGAGTGACCAGAGAACACAGCGGATATAGTTTTCATGAGCTTTGATTGGGCCGAAAACCAGTTTGCCACTGTCAACGTCATACACTTGGATGACGTGGACTTCATCGAAATGACTTCCGCAAGCGAGCTTCTCCCCGTTTGGAGAGAAGCAGAGTGAGAGTACCGAACTGCCAGCGTCGATTGAATGTTTGATGTTTCCACTCTCCTTCATCTCCCTAATCACGATCTTGCCACCCATCCCACCACTCGCTGCCAATCGATCATCCGGTGACAGGGTAATGCACCAGATATTGCCTGTGTGATCTGCCCATTCTTCAATGCGCTCGTGAGTTTCCACATCCCACATTGTAATTCGCTTATCCCCGCCACCACTCAATATCCTTTTCCCGTCTTTCGTGACAGCGAGAGCGTAAACACCGCCTTCGTGCACCATCGACGTCCCTTCTTGCTCTTCCTTCTCCACATCCCATATTCTGACCGTCTTGTCGGCCGAGCAGGAAACGACTCGTTCTCCCCCAGGGAGGTATGCTATCTTCCAGATGATGTCTTCATGCCCTGGCATCGTCATTAGAGGCTTTGCGGTGAGGTCAGTAGATTTTCGTGACGTGTTCGACATGGTTGCGAGAGAACAGTTACAGAGGCTAGGGCTAGGACTGGAACAGTGCAGAAGTGCGGTACCAAACTTGTTAAGGACTCACTCAACTTAGAGGTTGCTAACGAAGCACGCCAAACTGGCTTTCACCTCTTGAGAGCAAGCATCTACAGCTGGTGTTCACGTGTCGTGCACGAGGTGAGTGATTATATCGATAATATCCGGCCATCTCCAATCTAGCACCGCTCGCACGGGAACAAGGCCCGCCCAAGCCGTAAGTTCTTTCACACCCCGTCGTCGTCACTTGCCAAGTTGCTATCCGTGGACCCACTGAACAGCATCGCAAATTGGGCAGCGTACTCGACTTGTTCGTTCCACAACAAGAGTGGGTCCTTCTAACGGGACTAAGTTAGTGGGTTCTTTAAGCCGATGGGGTAAGTACATCGCACCGTGTCTCAGTGGGTCGTGTTGTTAAACAACGGTATGCAAGGAAACCATTCGACCTCGTGCAGAAGACTGGCGCACTTGATCAAAGTTATGATTCTCGTTGGACTTGCGTTATTTCGCGATCTCAAGGTGGACGTACGCCTCGTTTCCTCACGCACGCCCCACGTCTTGATTTGCGTAATCGTCATCACCCACACAAGTCCTACTGCTACCCCACTCACCCACCCCATTCATGATAACAAATCATGGCATCTCCACACCATCCCGTCAAATCGCGTTGTTCGGCGCTGTCCATACTCGTTCGACACCAACTACAGGGTGTTATCCCAGGTGGTGAACATAGTCACGCAAGTGTACTTTCCCAATGCGCTCCCTGTCTCTATCAACCGAGCCAGCCATCACCAGTGACTCAACGTCGTTTCCATCACGTTTCGCACTGTCGGTGCCATTCAGACACGTGATATGCATTCCACGGACAGGATGCATCTTTGACAACGACTCAGCTGTTCAAGCGGTAAAATCTCAATGGGATGGTGGTTTAGCTCACCATTTGCCCTAATGGAACCGGAATGCAACGCCGTAGTAAACTCGGAGCCTGGGGCTAACCCCGACTGTGGATATTCCCTTGCTACTTTGCAGCTGAGTCGGGGTCTTCTCGTTGTAGACAGTCACGGCGACTGTCACCATCGTCACCCTTACGAACCCAACCCACCACTGTCCATCGGGAAACCTCATGTAAACATCCTAAATAGACGCGACCCGGGGGATCAGGTCGATCAGATCCGGTTCCGGGACAAGGGAGAGACTCGTTGATGCTGTAAAGGGAGCTGGTGGACGATCCTGCTTCCTCACGACATGGCAGTTCATTTCTAGCTAGTCTACAGAAGCCCCTGCTGGTCCACTTAGCACTATCCACGCGCACGAATTGCTCCGAGTGTGTTCGCCTACTTCCCCATTTCGTGCTCTTTCGTGGTCGTTCTGATTCCCTTGGAGTAGCGCCGTCATGCCGAGAAGATGTTTACGAGCTGAACTGATTTCTTGCTCACTTTCGTGGGTGTATGTGGCGCTGCAATGCGATGAATGTTGGGTTGAAGCAGTCAGTATCATTCGTATACAGGACTCGTTTAATTCAGAACGTCGACCCCGTTCCAGAAAGCCTGCGATCTGGTAATTCCCCTGACGCCATTCCGTTCCCAGTGATTCAATAAACGGGTCGCCCTTGGCCATTCATCCATCTCATTCGTACGAACCCCTCTCGTCGTCGTTGCTTCCTCGTCCTTTCGTCGAGCAACAACTTGAAGGTTAGTGGTGTCTTTTCCTAAAAATCACCCTTGTGATGCATTTTTTTTATCTCCCGTTCGTAGTGGCCGAAGAAGGTACACTTGCGGCTGCTCAACAAAAAAAGTATGGATAAGCAGTCGATCACGGGTGCGGTACGATTGGAACTCGGGATGTCATCTAGGAAGAGACACAATAGGCCAGACATTGTGAAGAGACTCGGTGAGGACAGGATAAAGCATCATCGTCGATCGAGCCGCGCATCAATGCATCCTCTGGCAACATGCTGGCCCACAATTGCACACGAGAGGATCTCGATCTTCCACAACGCTTACTTAGATACGCTTAGACTTACATACTCAAGCCATACAACCGTGCGGAAATCTGCTTTTATTAATAATATATTGATCTTTCCGTGTGCCCCGAGATCCTGGTTGGTACTTAGCGTCATAAACTCTGTAGATAGTTCGGAACAACCCCTGAGGCTCTCCTCTTCGATGTCGCGTGATATCTTCAGTTCCACATCTCTATTACGATGTTCATCTCGAGTGCAATCTCGTATCTTCGATGGCCGTCCCTATCTTCCTCTGCTATTGCATCAAGGGGAGAATTTAGATCTGCGACGGTCTGTCTTCTATACCCTGTCTGAGTTAGATTGGTTAGACGTACCATGAAATGGAGAGTGGGAGTGGGTGACGTACTCCGGATGAAAAAAAGCATGAAGATGCTCACGAATGAACCGCACAGAACATTGTGTGCTCCTGGTCCGAAGGTCCACGATGAATCGACTGAAAGGCAGAACGACCGCGAGAGGTTGAGCCATTTAATATGGGGACGTCAGGGATATGATGACTTACGCGGGCGAGGCAACTCGATGGTATCGACAATCGTCGGTTCCAACATTACGTTTCCTAGTAATACCACCAACATCCGAGCATGCGCTAACGAAATGCACACATTGGTTCTGCATGACATCGAGCCCTTAGCCCTGCGTCGAGTGTAGGACAACGACCTGACGAACACTTCTTCGCTTTGGACATCGTGGTCCTCCGTGCTGAACCCCTCGAGTGTGATGTTTCAAGGAGCATCTACACAGATAGTTCCCAAGCGCACTAGGGCCCGACAGTGCTGTAGCATATACACAAAGAAGACACACGGAACGCACCTTATAACCCGACGGCGTAATGCCCGACTCCAACTTAGCTAAGGACCGAAACTCGGTATCTCTGAATATTGTGCACCCATTGGACAGCTCGAACCTGAGCAGACCCCTCGGGTACCTCGGATTCCTCGACTTGTTGTCGCTGCTCCCCGTCGTGACCGCCATCACGCTGTGCTAGACCAAGATCGGGGCGGTCGAGACGAGTGTGGTGTGTATTCAAGAGTCCGAAGGCAGATTGCACGATGCCTGTGATGGTCCTATGTAATCTCGTGAGGGGTGCGGATCCTGTCATTTGTTTCGACGGCGTGGTCCCTGAGCGGGTCTCAGACTGTTGATCCCTCAGGCTGGCCAGCCGGCCCTGCCGCATGTGCTCGAGTTGTACCAGATCCAGGAACGGCCGAGTCCCCGAAATTAGATCGTAAGAGTTGTAATTCGACGTGTTCGATGGATTTATGCAAGTTGGTGGATGGGGAAATGCTGTGTTCGAAGGACATCCACCGGCAACACTCGGAGATCCCATTCCTGTGGGGTGGACACTTGCCTGCGTAGTAACAGCGACGTAGTAGGCAAGCTTACTGGGTCTATGGTTGGGTTGGGGGTAGTTTTGGGCTATGCAGTGGTAAACATTCGGGAGACACGTTCTGGGACTGGCATTGCATCATACAAGCGTGGTGGTCAGTGAGGCGAGGCGATGCCAGGGCAAACTATTTTCGTTCAACGACTGATCACGTGCGAGGGAGTTCGAGAAATCGTTACCGCCGTCGGATCGAACAGACTCAAGTTACTCTTAATGTACTCAATGCCCACACTGGTGCCAGTGAGTTTGAGGATGGTGTAGAAATGAAGCAGCAATGGACTGGATGGCCCATCCAGCATCCCGTCCTCGAACATCCTGTATATTCTCCACCCGACCATGTCAGCATCCCACCCTCGGGCTGAACTTCCTCGTCTCCCCGTCCCCGAATCCGAAAAACGATGGTCAGATATCTACAGACATCCAGCCAGTTCTCCTCGCAGACGAATACGCCAGAGGGTCATCTTTGTTACGAATCTTTTCAAATGTTACGATATGAATGAAGGCCCGGCCGGAACGTGGTCCGCTGTCAGAGTCGCTAACAATCGCAACTGACAGCTCAACAATTGATTGCTAGGTAAGAGATGAGTCGTGACAATGGATAAACAATACTCGACGATACCTAGGTAAGAGAAGCTCAACGTTGGGGAAAAGAAAGAAAAGGGGTAAGATGGCTACATAAGCTGAAACTATTTGTTATTCACTACACGGATCAGCCTCGTGCACGGGCCATGAGGGAAAGGGACGGAAAAGATTCATGACATCCGCTGCTTACTGTGCGAGGCAAATCGCCAGTGCCAATTCCAAATCCAAGCACGCCCCGTCCACTTATAGTTGGAAGGATTTTGTGCAGGCCCTAAAAGAGACGTACGCCCCTATCAACATTACGGGCGATGCCCAAGCTCGTCTTCGAACGCTCAAGCAAGGCACCACACTTACCGACCAGTTCCTCATCACATTTACTCAGATCATGTCTGATGCTGGCTACGGTCTCGACATTCCCAGGGACACCACAGAAGCCGACCACCTCATTGACCTACTTCGTACCAACATGAATTCACGGATTGTCTATACGACGGAGGACACCCATCAGTTGCACAAGAGTCGCGACTTCGATGCTTACGTCAAGGCCTTGAAAGAGGTTGGTAAGGCTCTTGAAAGTCGTAACGGAGGAAGGGTCCCTGCTGTTGCTGCTTATTCGTCGACGTCGCCCACACAGCCACCTATTCCACGACAATTATAGCAGCGGTCGCTTTTGGAGGTCTTGGACCGATCGAACGCGACGAGAGGCAGCGGAGGGTAGAGGATGATATATGGTTTGATGCGCTTGAGGAACAGCCAAAATCGCGAGACGCGATTCTTTAGCGGAGGGTAATGTTACGAATCTTTTCCGCCCCTTTTCCTCGTGGCCCGTGCACGAGGCTGATCCGTGTAGTGAATAACAAATGGTTTCGGCTTATGTAGTCGCCTCACCCCTTTTCTTTCTTCTTCCCAACGTTGAGCTTCTCTTACCTAGGTATCGTCGAACCTTGTTGATCCGTTCTTACGACTCATCTCTTACCTAGCAATGAATATTCTTGAGCTGTCAGTTGCGATTGTTAGCGACTCTGACAATCTTGTGCCACATCCTGTGCTCGCCAACAAGCTTCTCGTCAGTGCCTTCCTACCGGTCCCTGTCCACTCGTAGAAGCTCACTTACTCGCGTTGGACAAGGCCTCACCACACAATTGGCTACTAGTAGACGATAGCTTTTGGATGAAAAAGACGTATTTTCAGTGGTGATCCCCTCTACTCACCAATTCGAACCGGTAGTTAACGTTCGTCAATGACCAGGATATCCCAGAAAAGGTTGTCACAAATGAAGAGGAAGACTTCACCTCTTAGCACGTGAGGAGAGCTCGCGTTTCGTCCATGGTGTCGATTTCATGCATAGGATGCAATCGTGCGTGTTGCCTTTTTTCGCCACTCACTTCTGTAACTGAAAGGGCACAGAGAGCAGGCAGGATTTGCTTGCAGGCATTCGTCCGTTCCGTACCTAACTATTCCTCACCCTGGGCGCACATAGGGACGTGGCCTCGATGCGCCACCCGTATTTCTTAACTGCGATAAGCTTACCGTCCCCTCACCTTCTTCCTCGCCATGGGCATCCACAGTCACCGTCCTAACACAAGACTTCTATTACGCCCTGCGTGTCGTGGACCCAACGACTAGTGCACGTGGACGCATTGAGCGAGGGTTACGAGCAGTGGTCACCGGTGTGCTCCGTCGGAGGCAGAAAGTTATATGGCAGTCGAGGTCGGGGTATCGAGTTCAGATGGCAGGGATGAATGGACTGAGGTAGGTGTCCCGTGTCCTTTCCGGCGTTTCTGTGGTTTCATCATTACTACACCAGCCATTCTATATTCCGTTCCTAAGACCAGAGTTCCCCCCATCATGCGAGCTATTTGAAAGCCCCCGCGGTTAGCTCTCTCGTCGATAGCTGACGGATTGCACGACCAAAGCTTTTGCCAACGCACAGAACAAGTTATCGGGCATGCCTCTATCAACTTCTCCCAATGTTTCTGCTGCATCGCAAGGCAGGGCAAGTTTGAATATCTCGTTTAGAAGCGAGGTCGGCGGGAATGTGTTTTTTTTGAACTTTTTCAATCATGTAACTTCGTTGTCAATGTATGGAAGATCATCAGGTTATATCACAGGGGGTCCTCCGTTCTATCGGAATAGTTGGTCACTGAGGCGTACGGACTGTAGGTAAGGGCTGATAGAATAGATACAGTTCAGGAGTAATACAAAGACGAAGATTGTTCTTGATGTGATACACGGGCATTAGATGATGGGGTGCGAAGGAACACATGAACTGCTAAACAGATGTATAACGCTGTGTTGGCGCCTATCTAGGCTTCGTTTGTCTGCGGAACCTTGAAGAGGGATGCAAGCCTGAGGGTCGACGCCAACTTCATCGGCGACAAGCGCCCGAAAGATATGCCTGTTACTCCTCCACTACACCTTCCTTCACAGGGTGGTCTACTCGATTTCGACCAGCTCTTGCCTAGAAAACTGAACGATCTCGTCCCCACCTGGTCGCGATTCATTCCCATCAACGGGCATCCAGCATCGTTGCATGAATGTCCATTGACGGTCAGTAACCAGTTCTCGGCCGGGGCGTTTCGGAATCATCCCTTTTGAAATCGCAGACAGTACTTGCGGCTCGCGGACATAGTAATGGTAAGGGATTTTCCCTGTCAAAACCTGACGATCATGCAGCTCTATCAATGCACGCGAGAAAAACAGTGCGGTGGCAGGACACACCTGCAACATGATGCTACCGAACGAATACACGTCGCTTTGCGGTGTCGGGAGAACGTCGATTGGATTGTCTTCGTCTTCAGGCACCTGAGTGTCGATCAGCTCAGGGGCTGTCCAACGTAGCGTCCCTCCTGCGTGATTGGATGTTGCATATGTTGATCCTCCGAGTTTTGTCAACACGATCGACAGACCAAAATCAGAGATACACGCTCTCCCGTTGGCATCGATGAGCACGTTCGACTGTATGTTTGGCATGTAAGCGTGCGAGACCCATGCTGATCGAGACGACGTACCCCCGAGAGGTCACCGTGGACAATCGACTGGGAATGCACTGTTGATCATGACCCGTGACGTATGAGCCACCTAATAGCTACGATTGAAACATCGACACCTACAGTACTGTAAACCCGCAGCAGCGTCATTGATCTATGATGCAATGTTAGATTTGCACTCAATGGCAAAAAAAATACTTACCAGAACAAGTCTTTCCACGGGTTTCAAGGCATCACGTCGGCGTTCCAAGTAAGGTGTCAATGAGCCGTTTTCGAGCCATGGACAAACCATGGCAGGAAACTGCCCAAAATTCATGGTGGTCCCGAAGAGCGGTAAGATATTGACGTGGTCGAGATTCACCCACGTTTTGAGCTCCCGACGGAATTTCTAAACGACTTGTTGGACTAGCTTAGACGGCAGAGAAATTCTACGATGCTGACCTTATGTGTCTGGGCATCATCACCAGCTTCGGCAGCCTCGTATGTCCTGATGGCTTTGACGGCAACCTAGACAAACTGTTAGTTCAGATGACTTAAGAAATATAAAAGAATGTACATCAATGGACCTCCCGCTAAGGCGGAGCTTGCCTCTATAAATGTCGCCGAAGCTACCGGATGCGAATGGGCGTTCGCCCTCTTGCATGACGTGACCGGTGAGGTCGGGCGCGAAATTGGAACGACTACCATGCGTGTGAATTCATGAGCTATCCAAGTTTACAGTAGTGGCTCACATATCATTGAGATTCCATGCAATGTTTGGCGAGCGCGGAACACGCGTCAAAATTGATGCTGTGATGGGATCGGCAGGGCAGTCGGGCGGTCGAGAGGATGATGTGATCGGATGGCGGACTGCAGGTAGCTGCGGTCGCGAGTTAAGCACGCAAGGATGACTGGACAGATGTACGATTCTCACGTCAAGGGAGTCCAATTTGTCTTGGTGACGGTCCTTGGCTACTGGCACAGGCGGGAACTACCGTAGACGACTTTCAGGAAAGTTGTATGAAAGATTTGAGGGTAACGCACGTCTAGTGGCAAGGAATGATGTGCCTGCGGTAATGAATACACCGTTGGAAGATGCGTGAGTGTACCAATTACCTGTTTTTGACTCTCGTCCCACCACGGGACACGCCAAATTGATACATTTGTATTTCCACATGCCACGAATTCACCAGAAGGGGAGAAAGCGACTGCAACTAGGTAGGCTTCATGCTGCAGCGGGTGTTCGATGGGTTTGCCAGAGTGCGTGTCCCAAAAACGAATGGTTTTATCTGTTGATGCACTCGCTAGCTTTGTGCCGTCAGGGGAGAGGGAAAGGGCGGTCACGCCGCTAGTGTGACCTGTCCAAGGTTTACCAATCGATTTCCCAGTTTCGGAATTCCAGCATCGAATCGTATAATCGTCGGATGCCGAGAAGAGCTTGCTCCCGTCGAGTGACCAGAGAACACAGCGGATCCAATTTTCATGACCTTTGATTGGACCGAGGACGAGTTTGCCACTGTCGACGCCATACACTTGGATGACGTAGACTTCATTGAAAGCAGAGCAAGCGAGCTTCTCCCCGTTTGGAGAGAAGCAGAGTGAGTTAACCCATTTGCCAGCGTCGATTGAATGTTTGATGTTTCCACTCCTCTTCACCTCCCTAATCACGATCTTGCCGTCCCAATCACCGCTCGCTGCCAATCGATCATCCGGTGACAGGGCAATGCAACCGATATTGTCGGTGTGATCTGCCCATTCTTCAATGCGCTCGTGAGTTTCCACATCCCACATTGTAATTCGCTTATCCTCGCCACCACTCAATATCCTTTTCCCGTCTTTCGTGACGGCGAGAGCGTAAATCCAGCTTTCGTGCACCATCGACGTCCCTTCTTGCTCACCCTTCTCCATATCCCATATTCTGACCGTCTTGTCGGCCGAGCAGGAAACGACTCGTTCTCCTCCAGGGAGGTATGTTATCCCGTTGATGCCCATTTCATGCCCTGACATCGTCGTTACAGGCTTTGCCGTGAGGTTGGTAGAATTTTGTGACGTGTTCGACATGGTTGCGAGAGGAAACAGTTACAGAGGCGGGCTAGGACTGGAACAGTGCAGAGGTGCGGCGATAGACTTGGTAAGGACTCAATAAACTTAGAGGTTTCTAACCAAGCACGACAAACTGGCTTTCACCTCTTGAGAGCAAGTGTCCGCAAGTGTCGTGCACGAGGTAAACGATCTTATCAATGATATCCGGCCATCTCCAATCTAGCACCGCTCGCACAGGAACACGGTCCGCCCAAGCCGCAAGCTGTTTCGGACCCCATCGTCGTCACCCCCCAGGTTCCTGTCCGTGAACTCACTGAGCAGCATCGCCAATTGGACAGGGTACTCTACTTGTTCGTTCCAAAACCAGAGCGGGTCCTTCTAACCGGACTGAGTTAGTGGGTTCTTTAAACCGAGGGGGTAAGTACATCCGCTGAGATCCCACCGTGTCTCAGTATTTTTAAACAGCGGTACGCAAGGAAACCGTTCGACCTCGTGCAGAAGACTGGCGCACTTGATCAAAGTTATGATTCTCGTTGGACTTGCGTTATTTCGCGATGTCAAGGTGGACGTACGTCTCGTTTCCTCACCCACGCCCCACGCCCTGATTTGCGTAATCGTCATGACCCACACAAGTCCTACTGCTACCCCACTCACCCACACCATTCGTTATAACAAATCATGGCATCTCCACACTGCCCCGTCAAATCATGTTGTTCGGCACTGACCATACTCGTTTGACACCAACTACAGGTTGTTATCCCAGGTGGTGAACATAGTAACGCAAGTGTACTCTCCCAATCCATTCCCTGTCTCCATCAACCAAGCCAGCCATCACCAATGACTCGACGTCGTTTCCATCGCGCTTCGCACTGTCGGTGCCATTCAGACACGTGATATGCATTCCACGGACAGGATGCGTGTTCAGGCGGTAAAATCCCAATGGGATGTACGGTGAGCTCGTCATAGACCCTTATGCAACCGGATCCAAAGGTATACTAAAATCGGAGCCTGGGGCTAACCCCGACTGTGGATGTTCCTTTGCTACTTTGTAGCTGAGTCGGCGTCTTCTCGCCGTAGAAAGTCGCTGCGACTGTCACCATCGTCACCCTTACGAGCGCAACCCACCACGGTCCATCGAGAAACCTCATGTAAACATCCTAAATAGACGTGACCCAGGGCATCAGATCGATCAGATCCGGTTCCGGGACAAGGGAAAGACTCGTGAATGCTGTAAAGAGGCCAGCGAACGATCCTGCTTCCTCACGACATGCCAAATTTGCCAGTCGCTTCCATACGCGCGAATTGCTCCGAGTGCGTTCGCCTACTTTCTCGTTTCGTGCTCTCTCATGGTCGTTCTGATTTCCTTGGGGTAGCGCCGTCATGCCGAGAAGATGTTGACGAGTTGAACTCATATCTTGCTCTCTTTCGTGAGTGTATGTGGCGCTGAAATGCGATGAATGCTGGATTGAAGCAGTCAGTGTATCATTCGTATACAGGACTCGTTTAATCCACAACATCTACCCCATTCCAGAAAGCCTGCGATCTGGTAATCCCCCTGACGAGCGCTGTTCCGTTCTTAGTGATTCAACAAACTGGTGACCGGGTCGCCCTCGGCCACTCATCCCTCTCATTCGTATGAACCCCTCTCACGTTCTTCTCGGTGCTCCCTCGTCCTTTCGTCGAGCAACAACTTGAAGGTTAGTCGTGTCTTTTACTAAACATGACGCTTGTGGTGTATGATTTTATCCCCCGTTGGTAGTGGCCGAGGAAGGTACACTTGCGGCGGCTCAAGAGACAAGTATGGATAAGTGGTCGATCACAGATGCGGTACGAGGCCTAGGACCCCAGCTGAATCTCGTGATGTCATCTAGGAAGAGACACGATACGCTAGAAATTGTGAAGGGACTTGGCGAGGACAGGATAAAGCATCATCGTCGATCGAGCCGCATCCTCTGACAACATGCGGGCCCACAATTGCAAGCACATAAGAGGATGTTCCACAACGCATACTTAGATACGTTTAGACCCACATAGGCAAACCATACAACCGTCCGAAAATTTGCTTTTATTGATAATTTATGTGTACCCCGAGCCTTCATCTCAGGTTCTGGTTGGTGGGGAACCACTGTGGTTGGTGCTTAGCGTCATAAGCTCGGCAGATAGTTCAGAACAACCCCTAAGGCTCTCCTTTTCGATGGTCGACCTAGCGATATACGTTGTCACTTTTACGTCAGGTGGTATGTTCCCGGCAGTTCTCACCGATATGACGGGCATCATGGTTGGTGCAGCTGTCGCTCTTTGCGTTGCCTCCAATGTTCCATATCCTCGCGGTCGCGTGCAGGGATATCCTCCGTTCCGCAGCTCTATCACGATGTTCATCTCGAGTGCAATCTCGTATGTTCGATAGCCGCCCCGATCCTCCTCTGCAATTGCGTCAAGGAGAGAATTGAGGTCTGCGACGGCGCGTCTTTTGTACCTTGTCTGAATTAAATTGGCTAGGCGTGCGATGAAGTGGAGAGAGTGGGAGTGGGTGACGTACTCCGGATGAAGAAAGCATGAAGATGCTCACGAATGAACCGCACAGAACATTGTGTTCTCCTGGTCCGAAGATCGACGATGAATCGACTGAAAGGCAGAACGACCGCAAAAGGTTGAGCGATTTCATAAGTGGACGTCAGGGATATGATGAGTCACTGAGTCACAGGGCGAGGCGACTCGATGGTGTCGGATAGTTTCCGAGTGAACTAGGGCCCGTCAGTGCTGGGGCATATACACAAAGAACACATATGGAACGCACCTTGTAACCCGACGGCGTAATGCCTGACCCCAACTTAGCTAAGGACCTGAACTCGATATTTCTGAACGTCGTGCACCCATTGGACAGCTCGAACATGAGCACACCCCTCGGAAAGCGGGGCACGGGTCCCTCGGATTCCTCGACCTGCTGTCGCTGGTCGCCGTTGTGATTCCATCACGCTGTGCTAAGCCAAGATCGGCATGGTCGAGACGGGTGTGGTGTGTATTCGAGAGTCCGAAAGCAGATTGCACGATGCCTGTGATGGTCCTATGGAATCTCGATGAGGGGTGCGGGTCCTGTCATTTGTTTTGACGGCGTGGTCCCTGAGCGGGTCTCCGTTGATCCTTGGCCAGCCGGCCCTGCCCTCATGTGCTTGAGTTGTGCCAGATCCAGGAACGACCGAGTCCCCAAGATTAGATCGTAAGAGTTGCAATCCGACGTGTTCGATGAATCGATGGAAGTGGCAAATGTTGTGTTCGGAGGATATCCACTGGCAACAATCGGAGAGCCATTTCTGTGGGGGTGGGTAGTTGCCCGTGTTAATAGCTACGTGGTAAGTAAGCTTACTGGGTCTATGGTTGGTTTGGGGTAGTTTTGGGTATTCAGCGGGAAACGCGTTTCCGGGCTGGCATTGCTCTGTATGAGCGCGGTGGTCACTGACTTCAAGCTAGACGATGCAGACTATTTCTTCAACGCGACTGATCACGTGGGCGGGGAAATCGTCACCCGATTCCCGAAACCGTTGGAATCTCCAACTTGGGGAGCTTCGTCATTCCAAGGGGTCCGATTAGGACCGATTGACCTTTTTGCAGACCGTTTTCGGTCTCACGTGACGAGGACCTTTCGCTGCCGCCGGTAACTCCAAATCAGGCAGGCGGTCAACAACCTTCAAAAACCTACCCAAGTCTTTCACCGCCAGCCGTCACGGTCGTCCGACCCCTGGCTCTTGCCAGTGGGAAGAGAAATCCATCCGTCCCAGACACGAAACGGGACGTCCCGAGGCGTCAACAATGGGGTTCTCGACCCTAGCACGCTCATAGACCTCTCTGGCGCGCTCCATAGCCTCTGCCACCAGTGAGTCCTGAAATTTGTCAACATCGCCCTGGAGCTGCTTGACGTTATCCTGTAGCTCCCGGTTCTCGCGGCTCTTGCGGAGTTCCTCGCACAGGACCTCTACAAAGGTTTGGAAGGGTGAACTTCGGGGCATCGTTTTGAGCGCGGGACGAGGCATGAAAGGAGCGCGAAGCTGGAAAGGAACGGCAGAGGGCGGAGGTAGCAGGTATCCGGAATGGGGGTGGAAACGGAGTGGACGGTACACGCAAGAGAAGGGAGCGAGCACGCTGTGCGACGAGGAAACTACGCAAGTGACGGGGAAGCTCC
>KN819369.1:0-20840 GCA_000827475.1 Paxillus involutus ATCC 200175
ATCATCACGCATTTCTGTGTTTTCCAGAAGTGCGCAACTTGTGCTACTCACACCCCCTTAGTGCGCACTTTCGGGTTTTCCGGAAGTGCGCACTAAGGGGGGTCTGGACTCGTCCTGGTCCTTCCGTATATATCTAGCCCGTACCTAGCCCGTACCTTAGCATCTGCACACTTCTGGAAATCCTTGAAGTGTGCACATTACACTTTGCTCAAGCCTAGCCTGTACCTAGCCTATACCCTCTCACAACCCTATCTGCGCACTTTTGGGAATCTTCAAAGTGTGCACATCACACTTCACTCAAGTCTAGCCTGTACCTAGCCTGTACCCTCTCTCCTTACCTGCGCATTTCTACAATTCCTTAAAATGCGCACTCACATTTCACTCAAATCTAGCCATAACCTAGCTCTAACCGGTACCTAATTACAAAAATGTACTAGAATTACAAAAATGTACTAGAATGCGCACTCACATTTCACTCAAATCTAGCCATAACCTAGCTCTAACCGGTACCTAATTACAAAAATGTACTAGAATGCCCAACCTGACAACACCGGTCGAGGACAACTCTACCAAAATTTACAAGTTGGTACGCCACTTGTGTAGCACGATACGTCAATGTTAGCTAGGCCCAGTGCACTCTATATC
Organism: Paxillus involutus ATCC 200175; assembly: GCA_000827475.1. NCBI lineage: Eukaryota > Fungi > Basidiomycota > Agaricomycetes > Boletales > Paxillaceae > Paxillus > Paxillus involutus. The sequence continues at coordinate 646 of KN819369.1, forward strand.
AGCTGCATTTACCCTAAGTGCCCCGTCCTTCCTCCATCCAGAGTCCACTTGAAAGCCTAATAGCTAGTTCACTCCTCAAATCCCCCAATGCTGCGCACGGCTTCAACCAGTCGCCGATATTCATGTAGCAGTTCCCCGACCTCCGAAACCTTGATGTCCTGCTCTGTACATTCCAGGAAACGACGATTCGGAGGCGGCAGTTGAGCCAATGGTGCACATGAGGGCATGAGTCCATCGGGTCGGCTGGTGGGTGGGTGTTTCGGCGAGTTTACCTATCAGTAGTCTGTGAGCAAACTTTGCATTAAGGCACAACGTGACCCCGTACCTTGAGCATATCGCTTTGCGTTCGCCTGGACAGGCCGGACATATGCGTCAAACGATCTGTCAAACTTTTCCTGCCATGCGTTTCCCGGGTCTTCCGCTTCGCTCTCCCACCACTCAACATGCTTTCAAAGCTTTTGATGCTCCTTGCATCGTGGACTTCCTCGTCTTCCTCGCCGCCTTCTCCGTCGCTCTCAGACTCATTATCTGTTTCATCTGGCTCTGACGCCGCTTCGTCGTCGTTCCTGTCAGACTTCAACGACGGTGGGCGAGATGACACCTCGACAAGTTCACGCTGCCCATCCTCTTCAGCGTTACCGACGCTTTTCGCCCTCCCTTGACCAGGTAACGACGCAGTGAAGCTCGCAATTGAAAACCCGCTTTCGTGGCGCAGAAGACCCGAGCCCGGACGTACACTCCAAAGGGCAGAATCGGAGCCGACAGCCCCAATTTCAGGAGCTCCAGTGCCGCTAGTCTGTCCCGGCAAGAGCGCTCGGAGGACACCAAAAGAGGAATCGACGACCCCTGAGATGACCTTGTTGGCTGAACCGGCGATAGCATCCACCCCTTGTCCCACACGGCCACGCAGACTGCCAGGATGACCGTCTTGCATGGCTATGGGCGATGTAGGTGCCCCCCCTGGTCTTGCAATGGGTATCGGCGTCAAATCCGCTGTACTATTGATAAAATGAGCATAAGAACAACCCCGACGAGAGCGAGGAACTACCTTATCACTTTCTTTTCACTCTCTGCCAGCCCGAGCGCCCCAAGGTCGACGTTCTCCAGAAATTCGGCTACTGCCATCAAGTTGATAAGACAATAGCTCTCCTCTCCGCCGAAGGACTGGTTGCGGAAGCGTTGGGTGAAAAGTAGGTGTGAGACGAGTCTCGCAGGGTTCGCCTTAACGACGGAGAATATTATCACCGGGAGCAGCACATCCCCAGAAACGGGTGAAGGTATCGTCGAAGTAACGATTTCGGGAAGAGGGGAAGAAGCGCGGACGATGGGTAAACTCTCGGGTGAGGTCGACAGCTGCACTGGTGGTAACGATGAACTCTGTGTATTTTCTAGTTTCGAGAATGTGGCAGTGGAAAAGTCGACTGAAGGAGAAACGAGCACCCTCGATGAAGAACTGGCGCTGTCGGGAGCTTGTGCAGGGCTGTAAGGACGCACAGCAGGAACCCTGTCGTTGTCGTTGTTCTTCAAATGAATGGATGGACTTTTCGAGAGTCCCTCTATCCCAAATTAAGATTGATCCATGCACAGAATAGATGGGCACACTAACCAACCACTAGCTTGTGAGCTAAGACGAGAATAGCCACCTTGTCATGGGGGGAGCGACTGGCGAAATCTAACTGCGCCAAGGCTACGGTAGCAGATCAGAGGCGAGTTACCTAAAGGGAAGTGGCCAATGAACTCTACCCACTTTCTCCACAATCATGGACGACTCCGTTGAGATCTTCGCGATTGGCGTCGCCTACATCAACGTCGAGATGCTCCAGGCGCAAATCTAGCATGTTGAGTGCAGCTATCCGACTTGAAAGGGCCTCATCGTGCGACGCATCGTCAGAAGTAAATGGAAGAAACAGTCTGCATTCGGTGGATGAGTGTGCAGCAGAAGCGCCGGGGGTCTGTCTCGTACCTATCGTAGAAGAGCGTGCATAGTGTCGTCTCGATGATTTCGAGGACATCGCGTATCCGGACGTCTTGTCCCTCTTTCTCCTCCTCGACTCGTTCGTCACCCTGCAGATCGCTTGCATCCGTGTCTTCCCTTGGTTTCTCCACGGACGGCTTGCCTCCATTCCTAAGTTCCGCTTCGATTGCGTGATAGAAATCCTGGAATTTGTCCGCAAGTTCTTCAGGCTTGTCTTGTGTAGTGTTGATAGCGTACGTGATCCTGTTTGGACTGCCCCCGATATCATGTAGCTTCTTCTTGCCTGCAGGTGCCTTGATAAACGGGAAAAGGGGAAGAGCAAAGCTTTGTACCCGTTCCACGATCCAAGGTGGCTGATCATTGAGAGCAACAGCAATCTCAGCTTTCAAAGCGCTGACAATTCCTTTCGAGACATCCGTTCTGGCGATAGAGGTCCCAATGGAAAAGGCAGAGACCTCGATGATCTGCTCAACATCAGTCGACAAAGGCGCAGTCGTCGCGGCAGTGGGCGGGAGCGGTGTTGTGATTGTTGGGGGTGTAGACGGCCTCTGACCAAAGAGCGATGCAAAAGGCATGGAAAGCCGGGATGGTGCTTGCGAGGGTGTCGGTCGGGCGTTTGGACGTGGGGGGAGGGGTGGTTTAGACCCTCGTGGAGGAAGCGGTAAAGAGGCACTAAATGCTGCCAGTGTGAAAGAAGGGTACGACGATTCCGGTGGATAAGAACATAGAGGAGGCAAACCGGCAAGTAACGAGGCACGAGAGGATGACGATGCGAAGAGATCCTGGAATTGTTTGGTGGATGGTGACAACGTCGCCCGGATGGTCAGTACGTCACTGCAACAAATACATCAGCGATGGATGGTCAACCCACGGAACGATGACCAACTTCACAAGGTAGCCTCGTAAACCAGACAGGGTGATCACGGCGGTATTATTCCTGGAGGCCGTATCACATATGATTGTGTGGTCCTTGACAAATTCCGCCGTAATCCATTCATGACCCGAAGCTCGTTCCAATGGGAGAAGCAAAGATGCCTGTGGTATATCGGGAGTTAACTAGATGGATTTGACCGAGGCTAATACGATGTACGTGCATTACCCTTAGTAATGGCAGCCCAGATCTCAGACCATTCCTCGGAGATATCCCCCTCGTACGATATCTTCTCAAGTATGGCCCATCCCAGGGAGTCCGTGTCAAGGCCAATACCCTGTGCAGCGGCCTTGAGGTTCATGAGCTGAAGTTTACCGGCCGCAGCCCCTTGGAACGGAGGCTGTGGGGTCGCTACAGAGACGCTCGGCTGAGCAGTGGTACTTGTAGTGGCTAGGCGTTGTCGAGGTGTGTAAGGAACATAGTTTGAGTTTGAGGTATTAGTCCCGCCGTCCGGGGTTGGGGGTTGGTTGGGCGATTGAGAGAGCGTGCTGGTGGTAGATGGGCCCCTGGCATGAGAGAGGAGTGGATGGGCGGTGAGGCTCTCCCGGGAACCTGAGCGAACGATATTTGCACCTCGAGCCCTACCGATTGAGGTTGGAGGAAAGAGTGTTTCACGTCTGGCGGACATGCTGGGCTACAATTACATGTGTTGGCTGTAGGGTTGTAAAAATGGGATGTATACACACCTGACTGGAGTCGAAGTCTGTTGCGGGGTAACTGGTTCCTCATACACAAGTTATCCGAGTTTGTGGGATGTTGAATACAAAAAGTTCTGTCGTCTTGAATCGTGACACCAGGCAGAGCTGCCAGTGGTGGAATCTGGATAGGGACTAAGTACCCTGGGCCTTCCCCTGCCACGCTCGACTTCCGGAACCAAATGTTGTTGAGATGATTGGTTATGTAATTACGACGTGACACTCCAAAGCCAAGAACAAGTCTAAGTCGATCACTACTACCAATAGACTTTCTTTCGACCACTTGATTAACCCTACCTTATTTGTGATCTGCTTTTTCCAAGTCTCCCTAATCTCAATATCGCTACGGGTACCGAATTTGTGGGGTGTCTCGTTAATTTGATTCCCCATGTCCCCCCTTGATCTTCGCCTCCCTGACCCCACGTACACGGGTAGGAACGGTTTTCGGGAAAGCAGCGTTTCTGTTGACAGAGACCACCCGGACCATGTCACCCTCAGGAACCATCGCCTCTCACAGTACATATTGGCCAACATGGGATCCTACGTCCCATCGTAAGTCGTCGTCGTCGCATGGCGTACTCGTCGATTGTTCTGAGTCCAGACTCGATCTAGTCCTGAGACTCTGAGAGAGCTAGGAGGGACAGCCTCACAACCGGTCGAAACAGTCGAGAGCATCGAGAAGAAGATCAAAGAGCTCAAGAAACAGCATGCCAAAGACCTTGAAAATCTTTTCGCCTTCCAAGTCGCGGAATACTACCAGGAACTGATTGATCACCGGAGCTGCTACGACGACTCAGCATACATGGACATCGACTCAGCATACCCAGACCAAGTCAACTTCAACAAAGCTTTGCAAGTGCGCATCTTGTTTTCACTACGCCATTTGCAAACACTCACGTCACCAGGACCTTGATAAAGATATGTGCCAGAGAGAGCGTTTTAAGCGCGATATGGATGACGGACTCGATACGATACGATACACGTACCTAAAAACACTTCTCTATCTCTCCCAAAAACGCAACGTCCTCAGAGCTCGCGAAAAGGACACGCGCAAGAAACGCGACGCGTGGTTTCCACAGACTATACAACAGTATCGTCAGATCACCGATCGCGATGGTCAACTGCGTGTCGCAAGATTCCTCTCGTCCTCGACGACAGAACAGGAAAAGATGAGAGACGAGTTTGGCTGGCCGTACAGAACTGTGCAGCCGTTGTATTCCATTTACAAGTCAGATGTAGGTGTTTTCCAACCTGTCCACTAATCAGCCTTCTTGAGCGGTTTACCTGTAGACCACCTTCCAAGACGAGATCAACGACACTATGAAGGACATACAGGTGTTAGATCCGAGGCGTCGAGCTATCCAGACCATCAAGGCATCAGCAGAACCAATAATAGGGTATACGAGATTTTCTCCAATATCATGATCCCAAACGCTGTGCAACCAAACCGCAAGCTACCGCCATGGCGGTGCTCCTCCTTACACGCCTGGGCCGCCAGTATCCACATATACCGCCTACCTAGACAAGTTCTCCCCCGATTTCCCTGCAAGTGATAACTCGCACACAGAAGTAGATTGTACATCATGGTGCATTCTGATATCCAATTGAATGTCGTTGTCTGCGCATGTAATCATAGTTCTCTTTTAACCCTCCTTGCTCAAAGATCAGCGGCATCAGTGGTATCAGTTTGGTGCTGTGCTGCGGTTACATAAAGTATCGCAGCGCCACAGAGGCACTGTGATGGTACTCGAAAGCTTGATTGATGAATTCGAGCGCCCAACTTTTCACCTTGAAGTGTAGTACCCTGAGATGCCTCCCCCCCAGGGCCTACACTGCGCCCAATCAACGTCATCGGCAGTGCAGTCGAAATAGTGCCTTGCTGTGACTCACGACAAGAAAGGCTCTGAGCGATCACGAAGTATTTCTTGGTTCAATCAATAACATTGCCAATTGGCTCTGCCCGCAGAGTATTGCTCTCGACCCTGTCCTCATATAAAACTCCATGGTCAACAGGTGGTGTGTACCTACCTATCGTATGCCCTCATAACGTCTCTTCGGTAGACTCTGTAGCCTAACTACTTTCCCGTCGTTCTGTGTCCCATCCTCTGGCGACTGTACATTTCCATCATCCGCCTCAACACGCTGTCTTCCATCATCCCCTCCCTAATTATGCCACAATATCGCCCTGCTGGACCAGGGTACTACACTCCCTTCCCACAAAACTCTACTGTGGTGAGTTCATTAGCTGCATACAAGTCTCGACTCAAAACAACATCAGTATGGTGGGGACCTTCCTACCGCCGTGCACAATCTCATCCGTGCGATGAAGGGTATTCAGGAATCTCTTCGTCTCTGGAGCTATCACCAAGCAACCCCCGAGCAGGTCAGCAACTGCTACATGCAGTTCGGTGTGCAGTTCAATAGCATTGTGCAGGCATTCGAAGGGTACGACATCGCCACCAGGTAAGTTCACCATATGCTGGTCTATTTCCACCGCCTAGTCGTACTTTGTGACCACGCCGGGCTCTTCTGACCGCATCCATCAGTGATCTACATGGGATTCCGGCAAGGCTTCGGACTACGCTGGAAGATTGTTTGGGGGACTCGCCAAATGCCATGGACCAGTACATGCCCGAAGTCCGTCAGCTTCTGTACGAGCTCCTTCAGGGACTGCGATCAAAGCAATACGCTTGGCGCAATGCCTCCGGTCGTCAGTGAGGCTCCCTTGCCACATTGAATAGACACAAAGTCCAGCACCGCCGAGTCTGGGTTCCGGTTGTACGGGTTTTGATACGCGACGAAACTGCGGTCGTCGGAGACCTTTTCCCGAGTGCGGCGCTGCTCGCCTTTCAGAACTATTGGCATGTCTTGGCGATGCTTTCTTTCGTTTTCTTCTTAATGATCCCTACTAATCATAAATCATGTACTCGTTCTCGCACCTGGTGATGCGAGGCTATTGGTATTTTGGCTTCGACAGCCTTGGTCGTCGTTGGTTAATCACATGTTTGTAGATCCAGCCTGCATTCCAGCTTACATACATCTCCAATAATATAGACGACAAGCATTAGCAACCTACGACGAACGCGCCAGTCGCCTCACTTATATACAAATGTATGACTCTTGTCCTCCACTCACCGTGGCGTAGACTAATCTTGGGCGCATGGTGGGAGCTCGGCTATGCACTCGATCTCAACAAATCCCCCGGCTGGGAGAGCCGCGACACCAACGCACGTCCTTGCAGGCATGGCCCCCCGTGTGAAGAACTAGGAATATCGTACACAAAAAGATCAGCACCATGAGATGATCCAGATTCCAAACTTACCTATTCATATACCTCGTTCATTGCTGCAAAGTCTCGCACCAAGTGAGCGAGGTAGACGTTCACTTTGACGACGTGTTCCAACCCGGATCCCGCGCCCTCCAATAATTTCTTCATGTTCTCAAGAGCTGCCCGCTGAGGCGCCAAGTTCAAGTTGATGTGAGGTCGGTTGGTCGTCATGAGACTGGGATAATCTACAGGGCTGGGTGACGTACGGTCTGTTCATGGATCCCTCCGATGATGTTATACTTCTCGTCACATCCAATGCTGCCCGAGACGTATACGTGACCCTTTGATATCACCGCCTGTGCTGTCAATATCAGGTAAGTCACTGGCAACACAAGACACACAACATGCCGTGTGGAGGACTTACACAAGATGGGCAGAGGGGGGACGGCACCTGGGACGTTATTGACGATCTGTTTCGACATCCTTGGGGATGTCGTGGTGGTCGTCAAGCTTCAAGTAACTCCACGACACGGACTTGATGCAGCCTACCCTGGACTAACATCGTCGTCAGTGTTGACGTTGAACGTCGAAATTTGAAATTTGAAATGCCTCCGTCGTTATCATCGATTACACCTGCATTTCTGATATTGCCTCGTCTTTCGACGCCCTTGCAATGCGTTTCCTAGAGTATCCCTAGTAGTGCTGTCGGATCCGAGGCTCTGAAGACTCGTCCTATAACTGACGACTCCTGCCCCCTGCAAGGCATTCTCGTCCCATGTTCCGACAGATATTCACCTCCCTAGTGCTGCAGACGAAGTAGCTCTGACTGGCCTCGATGGTGACCATAGGACGTCTGTCTCATTATGATGGACTGGCACAAACTTCGAAGAAAGGACGTCGGTTCGGAATCATGAACTCGATCACGTGATTGGTCGCGTCGCGACCCGCTTGGTTCGCTTTTCTATGAACGTTGTCGTAAAGGATGTCGCGCTTACCGCGGCTGCAAATTCATGGTTCTTCTCCAGAATCATTTCCTCCCCTGCCGTCCATAACGGCGGTCCTTAGCAACCAGCCTCCCTCAACGTCCACGGCACCCACCACAGCGACAACGACAACGACAACCGCCTTCCCTAGAATGAACAAACGGAAGCACGCAAACGAGGAAGATCTTGACAACGAAGCTCTAGATCAACCGAGAAAACTACCAGCTATCGGTACAAATGCCAGCTCACGTCCTCTCGCCACCTCAAGGACAGCACTCAACCGGCCGTCTGCACCGCCAGCTCGTCCCCCGTCACGTCTGACCAGACCCGATCCTCCAAAGCTCACGGTGACACGCTCGACACGGGCTACGAGCGCACCCCCAAAGCCATCTACGGCTCCCGTGAGACCTGCAGGACGCGTCGCGTCTGGATCCATGCGCAATGTGAACAGCCTCAGGGATCTCCAGAGTCAGGTGGCTTCCCTCGAATCAACCCAAGCGGCCAGCACCCTGCGTCTCGCGCAAGACATGAACGCTGAGCGTGCAAAAGTTGCAGAGCTCCAAGCAGACCATCGTGCTCTTTCTCGTGAACTGGCCTCTTCCAAGGCAGCGGAGCTAGACAAGCGCCGTCAGTTGGTCAATTCTTCGGACGAGATAGAGAAAACGCGCATGAAGCACGCCAGAGAAATAATGGAGCTCGAGATGGATATACAAAAGCGAGCAAGGGAAACCAGGGAATTAACCGAGGAGCTCAGGTGTGCAAAAGAGGACCTTGAAAGGGAGCGAGAGGTTGTCTCGACTCTCAAGTCGACAGTCTCGCATCAGTCAACAGCGCAAATCACCCTCAACGCGCAAGTAAATGCTCTTCAGGTGGAGAAGACTGCATTACAAGCACAACTCGATGCGGTGACATCCACGGTTTCACAGCGGACACTCGATCAGCAGGCCGCGATGAGACGAATAGCAGAGCTCGAGGCGGAGGCAAGGGAAGCCGAGCTAATCCGCCGGAAACTGCACAACATGGTCCAGGAGTTGAAGGGCAACATTCGCGTATTTTGTCGGGTCAGGCCAGTGCTGCCCCATGAGTTTGTTTCCCCCTCCACGGGTCTTTCCCGATCCGACTCATCGTCAGGCAGGAGCCCCAACTCTGACAACCAAGACAAGGGTCTCGTGGCGGATGTCATGTTCCCCGACAAGCGGGACCACAGGGAGATTGTACTCAATTCCTCAAGCTCGAGCGCGATGGGCCAAGAACGCAAGGAAGTTCACAATTTCTCCTTTGACCGTGTAAGTGGGTGTGCCTTAACTTGCATCTCATGCCTCATCAGTTGAACATAGGTCTTTGAGCCCGAATCAACGCAGAGCGACGTCTTTGAGGAGATCTCGCTCCTCGCCCAGAGCTGCGTGGATGGATACAATGTCTGCATCTTCGCCTATGGCCAGACAGGCTCTGGCAAGTCATTTACCATGGAAGGTGGTGCCGTGAGTAACCCCAAGTCCAGGAGAACGGTCGCTAACTATAACTATGCCTTGATAGACCGAGGCAACGATGGGTATGATACCCCGGGCTGTAAATGAAGTATTCAGAGCAGCACAAGCGCTGAATAGTAAAGGTTGGGAGTACAAGATGGAAGGACAATTCCTCGAAATCGTTAGTCGTGTTGCGCGTCCCCCCTCGCTAACCGACTTTCACTAATATTTGACTTCCATAGTACAACGAGACGATCAATGATCTCCTTGGGAAGGGCGAATTTGACAAGAAGAAACACGATATTAAACACGAGAAGACCGCGACGAGTGCAAGTACGCGAGTGACTGACGTCAACGTAATGCCATTACACACACCTCGTGAGGTCACAGCGCTCTTACGACTGGCAAACTCCCGGCGTACGGTTGCGGCAACGCTTATGAACGAACGTTCGTCGCGGTCACATTCTGTGTTTACTCTCCGGATTTGTGGAAGCAATCAATACACCGGGGAACGGTGTGAAGGGAGCCTCAACCTCGTCGATCTAGCTGGAAGCGAACGCCTGAATTCGAGTGGAGCTGCAGGGGACAAGGATCGTCTGAAGGAGACGCAAAACATCAACCGCAGCCTTAGTGCACTGGGCGACGTCATCGCCGCGTTGGGCGAGAAGGGGGAGAAGGGAGAGAAACACATTCCGTACAGGAATTCGAAGGTGGGTCGATCATCGTCCATGTGTATCTTTCGTTTCGTTCTGATTGAGTGATCATGGGGATCTTCGGCAACCTGTGCTGCTGCGCCTGTCGTATATTTGCTTGCGACGGGCAGCTCACTTACCTTTTGCAAAACTCATTGAGTGGTAACTCCAAGACGTTGGTATGTTGGGTGACGATCTTGACTATTGCCTTGCTCATGACCGGCATTTGCCAAGATGATCTTGAATCTCTCTCCGCTCGCTGCACACCTAGGCGAGTCGCTGACATCATTGCGGTTCGCAACAAAGGTAAGAATGAACCAGCCGTGTAACGCGGTTCACTCATGCTTGCGACTAATCACGCCATTGTAGGTTAACAACACCACCATTGGCACGGCGAAGAAGCAGGTCCGCGGTGCAAGCTGAAGAATCATAGCCACTTCCACTTTCGTGTGTATCATTGCTTTGCTCCTCGTGGCTCGTACTGGCAACTCCCGCTTTATTTGCAATCATCAACGAGATATTTTTGCAGCGACTGTATCATGTTACGCTATCGAAACGCTGATTGGACAGAGATAACTACGTGATGCGTGATATGGGTGAGGAGGGCGAGCAACGGAGACGTCATTGTCGCTTCGGTGGCGGTTTTACCCTGTCCCTGAGAGCTTCCCGCCTGACTTCAGCCGACCACTTAAAGAAGTTGCAGCGATACTTGTGGTCGACCTCTTCACGCGGCCGTTCCCCTTTGCCCTTGTCGTAACCAGGTCCGACAGGTCTGTGAAAGGGAAGCGTTGATCAAATCAGCGTGAGTAGGAGAAGGAGAAGTACGGAAAGGTACACACCGAGAGCATATGAAAAAAGCTTTACCCTTGTTCGGACCAGGTTTGTTCACAGTGTACTCCTTTGTGAGTTCGCCGTGGATAATACACTTCGGGGGTTGAACGGGGGCCATGAGCTGGGACCACGCCGCTTTGCTTCCAGAGGATGCTGAAGATGACGAAGACTGAGAAGGGGTATCAAGATCTTGGGAGGCAGAGAACCGGAGCGCCAACTGGTAGTCCGCATGAAGGCAGTCAGCAGGATCGACATCCGAGGAGGGCGGATCGCTGGTTACTTTTGACGTCTGCAATAGTGACGGTGGTTGCGCGAAGAATGCAGCTAGCGTGCGTTGGCCAGTCGGACCGGACCCCTTCTTTTGCATCTTGTTCGCTTTAACTAATGGAGGATCTATCGCTTTGCGTTTAGGGGGGACCGAGGGCGGCGATAAGGATTTCTGTTCTAGGTCTTTGCCGTCTGAGGGTGTTGATGACTTTGAATTCGAGGTACTAGTCAAGAATGGACGGAGCTCGCAAGCGTCAGGAGGGCTTGAATCTCGAGCAAGGTCCGTTAGCACAGCATCGGCGATCTTGGGTACTGTAATGGACAAGATAGCCGGTACTTGCGATGAAGACGGGCGCAGCAATCCCGGCGCTTGTGAGTCAATACTAGTCGTTGTCGTCTTGCCTCCTTTCGCAAAAAATGAGGACAATAACGTTTGTTTGCCGGAAAACTCATCCCAGCGTCGCGCGGCGAGCCGAGGAGGCTCATCCCGATCTCCATCTGTCGGCATTACTTCACGAAGCGTCAGCTTTTCACCGGCAGAGGTGACAATTTCGTCATGGAGGTCGATAAATATAGGGCAGTGGTCAGAGCCGTTGAGAGAAGGCTGGATATCACCATGTTTGATCCAGGGAAGCATTCCTGGGGTGACCAGGATGTAGTCAACGCGAGTGCCATAATTTGTCTCTCGGGCCGAAATCTTGGTGTTCCAGCCTGTTAGAAGGAGGCTCGATTAGAAAGGAAACAAGATTGAGAGAGAAAACGCGCGTCTTACATGTGTACATTCCTTTTCTGTCTGGCCAACAGGTCCGCACCACATCAGTCATACAACCGCTTGGAGTAAGCCAGTTGTGGAACCAAGCTCGTGCGGGATGATCATGGAACGTCGCCGCGTTGCTGGCAAGATGGCCGTCACAGTGGTCCAGTGGAGCTGCAGAGATGTTTATGTCACCGACTACGATAACCTCTCGACCTTCGTTAATGAGGTTATTGACGCGTTCTTGCAGCATATAGTGATAGTTCATCTTGAACGGAAGACGGGTATCAGATGTTTCGTTAGGGCAATATACGTTGATGAGGACAAAAAGGCTAAAGTCTAGCACAAGGGCTCGACCTTCCGCATCGAGAGATATCAGATCAGAGGGGGTGTTGTGGTGCTCATCTGGCATTAGCACCATTTCACAAGCATCGGGATATGAACTGGATATGCGTTCGTTCAAGGTGAGCGGTGGTTTTGGTTGCAAGATCCCTGAAAGACCCTCTTCTGCTTTAAGCGGTGTGACAGTGCGAGTGTCTGTATACACAGCGACTCCACTGTAACCACCTTTGTTGGTCGGAAAGGAGAGAAAGCTATCAAATAGATCAGGGACAGCGACGTTTCGGTCAAGGCCACTCCGCGAGGTCTTCATCTCTGTGTAAGTTGACGATCCTTCTTCAGGGGGCGGTGAAGGTGAAATGAAGCGGTGGTGTCGCACCTTGAAAGCAGATTATGTCTGCTTGGAGGTGGAGAAGGATATCCTGGAAGGACTTGAATGCATTCCATCTGGCAAATCTCGGTATGCCCATGCATGGTGAGGGTGAGGAATTTCAGGCTGGACACTCACGGATGGTACTGGGGAAGTGTCCGAACGCCGTTCTAAGACCGCGGTTGTAAGCGCCAGTAATCATACAGAATCTTTACTTACAATATTCCACGATAGGATGCGCATAATTCATGGCCTGGCAGCAATAAACAAAAGCTACGTTTGTGCGAATGTACTGGTTGTTGCAAGAAGTTCAAGTTGGTCTAGTAGCGGCAAATTCCTAATGAATTTGTACCGGTACCTTTGCCAAATACATGTAGTAAACCATAGTGGCAAGGTTGTGACTATTTGCGTCAAATTTGCGTTGGGTTTAGCTAGTGCTTGGTAGCCTATGGCAGGTTACGATAGCGCTCATTGAGCGTTACCACTCTAATTTCCACGGGACCACGATGCGACCACTGCCATGCCAAGGACAGGGCACGTCCCGTCACACCACCGTGATAACGCCACTGCCAGCCTTGAGCCCTCTCGGCCGTTTGGTTCCTTGATTCATTGCTTACAGTAACCGTTATCTTAGGTGACTACCAGCAACCATGAGTAAGGTCCAGGAAGGACACGGGCTTCTGACACTGCGGCTCAAGAAGTCCTTTCTCGCACTGCTTTGTTCAACTGGCAGTTCTCAATGACATTCACTGCGATCGGTAATCTCTCACAAACGTGTCTTGTCAACGTGATTAGTTCACCCACACCTCTTATCCTCCGCTGGCTATTCTTCCTGCTTCTCACATGCCACGTTCACACAAATCTTCGCCGAGAGTGTTTACCAGTGCGGTTGAGGTGGACTTCTGCTCATACCCGATTCCAGGTGCATTGCATCTCCTTGCCAATCGAGATTTTTGTGCCGCTGCTCTTGATTCCAGAGCCAATGGCAGTCTATCACAGTGATACAACTTATTCAGGAAGCGCGTGAAAACTTCTCGGACACGTTGCATCAGCACGTCAGACCCATCAGACTCATGGCCAAGGGATCACTTCGCTGTTACGTTGCCACTAATTGGTCCTGTTGTCTCGTCAACAACGCCATGGCCCCCTAAGGCTGGTCTTTATGTATTCCGCAGACGGGCGTGGAGTATGGTGGACCGAGATAGGCTTTAATTAACTATTGGTGAGTGACTTCTTGCTAAAGCGAGAATGACCTCAGGGTCGTTCAATTTGGCATGCCTCAAGGCAATTACGCGCTGGCTCAATTCGCTGAGTGCTCCGGCAGCTTCTCGTAACGCTAAGCATGTGCCGGAGAGAAAGGCGGAGGAATGAATCTCGCGTTTTGCCATCAAACGACTCCTGCGCGAGGAGCATGGCCAGAACAGTCGAAGCTCTCTCTGCATTTCAAAGTCGGACCAACATCTTCGTTCACCTTTCTTTCCCACCTTATAGCTCCAACTATTACTTTAAGCTTCTCTGCGCTTTTAGAGATTCGCCCGGGCTTTTAACAATCCTTATCAAGCTGTTGTTATGTTCCGAGGTACGCCAGAAAACATGCCTCGGTCTCAGTCGAGAGGCGCTCAAGCCAAGTCGATAGGCAACAACTCTCATGCTCGCGGCTTTCACGATGCCAACGCAAACTTGCCCGGTGTCCATAGTCCATATTCTCGCGTCGAATCTGCGGACCCATTGAGACGGAGACAAACGCTGCTGAGCCTGATAGATATGCTCTCGGATTTGAACAATGACAGTGCGTTCGATTCTGGTATGTCGCTTTGGTTTAAATTGAAGAGTCTGCGTTGATTAGTTTCGTAGACATCACCTCACCACCAATCTCAGAGGAGGAGTTGCGTGAGTTGTAGCGCTTTCTGGTGCGACACGTCTCAGACCTCTCTTTATAGCAACCTCTGCCGATGACAAGGTGTCGAACGCAGGTGCAGATCTGTTCGTCAGGTTCGAGAAGTAAGAGTCATCTTTTGTTTCTCATATTGACTGCTCACCGTTTCTGAAGGCGAGTAGATAACCTTGACAAAGAGGTACGCCACGCACTACGTTGGATCTTCTGTCTCTCATTCGTGGCCAGCTCCGCAGTTTCGCAAATGCCGCCCGGCAGTTGGGGAGTTCGGTCGGGATCCTGTCTTCTGCGTTCAAGTTACGAGAACGCCTGACAAAGATTTTGTTCTTGTTTCGAGAAAACGCTGCAAACTTGTATCCTCGCAAAATTCCACGACAACCCCGTGAGGCACTACTCAACCCTAATCTCATGGACCGACGGAGACGGACGAATTGGCGTGGTCAACATTCCCCGCCTGTTGCGAAACACCATTTGGGGGCAGATCTCGAGCCTGACGTGCTTCCAAGCCAGTTTGAGAGCTTTGCCAGGGATGTCGTGACCTTCCTAAACTGCCTCAACGAGTTTCCAGAATTTACCGACGAAGCTGTTAACCAATCCATGCGGGGTTTTGAGGCAGACTTGAAGGTATGTTACTTTTCGTTGATCTCTCTAATGTAACTGACACTTCCGTGACCAGTACTGGGCATCTTGTCTGGCCGAGTACAAGAGTCAGTACCGTCATTGACTATCTTGCGCTTCAAAACTGACACGTCCTTTTCTTTAGCCCAATTTAGATCACCTGCCGTGCAGCGCTATGTACACGACCTCACTACGGAGATCGGCGATCACATTGACAACATTACCGGGACATTGTCCATGTTTATCGAGATCGGTCAGTGTGGAAGAAGGAATGTCGCCAAAGCAGTGTACTGATAGGCTATGCAGGTGTCCCAACAATCAGGTTCCATCAACAACATGCTGCATCAAATCTATTGAATTTATCGACAGTGGCGACGTTCTTTTCAGCGGTCACTGCAACAACTTTGCAGTTTTCCTACAACGCGACGGGGAATGTCTTGGCGGATGCCGTCAATGCCTTTTGGTTTTCGTCGTTGGTATTCAGCATCGCTGCTGCCGTGAACAGCCTCCTCGGGTTGACTTGGAAGCAGGCTATGTAGTAAGGTCTTCTCTTGCTTCTCAGCGTGATCTCTTTAACTAATTGACATCATTGAGCCGCTCGCCTGGGCATAGGGTTCCGTGGTGGGTCCTCATCTGGATCAAACGGTCCCCGCTTGTCTTCTTGGTCATGTCTGTCGCCTGCTTCTCAGCTGGGCTCATGCTTTTCACGTACTCGTCTGGGCAGGTACGAAACCTGCTTCAATGTCGTCATACATATGTTGAGGCCCATCTGTCTTTAGGGTCCAGTGACTTCAACTATAATCACCGTTCTAACGGTAAGTCTGCGAACCCTCCGCTTCGCATCCGAGCCCGATCCTTACTCCTCATGACAGGCAGTTACTTCGTTTGGTCTCGCTGCTGTATCGGCTTGGTTTGCCTCGGAGCGATGGGTATTCGTTCGACACAGAGGCCAGAAGTGGCTTGAAGGGGTGATATCTGAGGCGACTGATCGGATGTGTAACCTTCCACCTGTGCGAATTGGTCGGATCGCTCTGCATTGGTGCCACACGCAGCTTGCTATTGCGCATGGGTACTTGAGACGTCTCACAGACTGGGTGGCCAAGGCTAGGGCACCCACAGAGCTATTGCCGTATACTCAAGCACCCGCACAGCCCCGCTCTCGCACCGCCCTTTCTCCCCAACCTCACATTTACCCTCAGGACACCATGTCGGCCACTCCTAGACATGAAGCAGCGCTTTCTGTTTGCTCTATCTCCACAGAGCACCCAGTGTCGTCCGAAGGACGCAGCGAGGAGGCCACAGAGTCACGACATTCCGACGCTCGCCAGCGCTTTGTGAACGCGATCCGCTCTGTAATCATGCTTCAGGCTACTACTCGGCCAATGTCCCCACGCAGAGATTCGTCGTTTGACACTCCGTTAGCAGTGGACAGATCTGGGATGTCTCCAGGACGCTTCTCGGATCCTGGCATGTCAGCTTTGCGTGGGATGCGAGTGACGAATGCAATTGAAAAACTGAAGACGTTGGATACATCGCAAGAGATGGGTGCTCACCAAGCGCTTGTTCGTCACCTCCAGTTCTCACCGAACGGACGATACCTGGCGACGTCGAGGTGAGCTCACTTACTACTATTCAATGGCAGGCCTAACGAGTTTGCAGCTGGGACAGAACATCGGTAATATTTCGTGTAGGGGTGAGTGACGGAGTGCCCGTCGTTCGTTTTCGCGACTGATCCAATTTGTAGGAGAGTTTTACCACCCATCGCATACTCGTCCATGTTCGAGGATTTATCGGTCAGGTCGCTTGGTAATTACCATTTTCTACACACGCGGCTATTGATCTCAAGATATCATAGGTGCCCTAACGGTAGAATACTCCTTACTCGGCTCACCCGCGCGGTCAAGGTGTGGTCAGAGGTAGGATCTATTTCCACATAAATCGTCAGCTATTATTGATGCTTTGGAAGGATGGCGTTTGTAAGAAAACAATAGAACGGCAGAACCCGGTCCAGTCCATCGTTTGGCTTCCTACCGGAGAAGGTAAAACAGCTATTTTGAGAGGATCAACTTGCTGACAATCATGTCTAGGCTTCTTATCTGTCGAAGGCAGTGATGTGGTGAAGCTAGTACGTACCTTCGGTTAGCTTGCATGGTTAACTTATTCATCCATCGTGCAACTTCAGGACCTTCAAGGAAGGGTAAGAGCAACAAGGTTTTTCGTGGACATGTCTCATTTTCTTGTCTAGGTCCTTGCTACGTACCATCTCGGACAAGTTCGGCTGACCAACGTCGCTGTGACTCCCGACTGCTCGCGGCTGGTAGGTGTGGGACCCTCGATAGCAACAGCCTCAGGACCTCAGCCCAGTCGTCACACTAGGGTTGAGAAGCGGATCATAGGTATGCAATCGCTTCGTCATCCAAGTACTCTGCGGTTAACCGTGCCCTCTGGTAGTGTATAATATGTTGACGAAAACAAAAGAAAGGTGTGTGGTTTCGGCTGTGTCAATATGGGCAATATGAAATGTTTCCGAAGTCAAACCCCCTTCGCCAATGACGTGCGGGATATCACGATAGCAAGGAAGTCTCCTGCCGTCCTGATCTCGCCTGAGAAGGTTAGCAACTCTCAATCGCCCCCGCAGCTACACTGATCCTTTGCTACTCTTCGTAGGCGGCCCCTCAACTATGGAAGCTTGAGATTGTGCGAGACAGAGACCGCTCAGAATATGCTCAAACCTCTCGACTGAGCTTAAAGCATACTTTTGCTCTCAAGTTCCCCGTTGACATCGCAGGACCGTGTCATTTTGGCGGTAAAGATGACCAGTTTGTCCTATGTGCTGCAAAAAGCTAGTATTGTGTCGATTTCTATGTGCGTTGACGACTGATGATACATTCCAGCTGGCGACATCCACATCTGGGATCGAGAAACTGCTGCTCTCCTGCATTGTATACGACCTCAAAACCCGCCAGGTGTCGGGGACTTGACATGTATCGGCTGGAATTATGCAACAGATGACCCAATGATGTTTGCGACAGGAAGTCACGACGGGACAGTGCGCATCTGTTCAACAACACCGCTAGACTCTCGATCAGATGCCTCGTCGGCGTATGCAGGGGGACACATGGAGGGCGAGAGGGGGACGAATTTCTCTTTTCATTCCAACGGTTAGCCCGTTGTCCACACACGTTCTTTTGTTCAACACCAACTGAGATTATGAATTTATCGGGTCGAGGATTATTTATTCATGCTGACATGCAGGTCTCGCTGGGTATTTGTTGTTGTCTACTGGTATGGAATGGCTAATGTATATGCACGCACAACTACTGTAATTTACAAAAAAAAATGCTAGATTTTTTGTTCACTTGCATGGTCACCGGTGGGGATGACATGGAACCTTCAGTTACCGTCTTCGTTTCAACGTGTCTGCCACACCATCGTGGAAACCCTCAGACTATGGTCGATTTCATGCGGCGAATGGAAGCAAAACATAACGAATGCTACACAAGTAGTATGAAATGGATACAAGCAAGAGAAGTCCGTCTAAACGACGCACATGACTACGCAGCTACGCAGTAGACATTAATGTGGATGATGTCCGTTTTCCCTCTTTGCCTAGCCCAGCAGCACGTTCAGACTCCTCAATCGTGTATGCCGGTTCTTTCAGCGCTCGGCATCTTTTTTTGTGCACCTTGCTCCTCCAGTGCGACCGCAGTGCAATATCCGTTTCATAATATCTGGGTGCCGAATAAGAATGTGGCGTGAAAGAAAGGGGGGCAACATACTTTGCGCACTCTACGCAGTAGTGCTGCGCCAGACCAGGCTTCTCAAAATCGAGTGGTTGTGCCTCGAGTGCAGCACGGTTCTGGGGGACAGAAATGTCAGGACTCTGGCCTCAGGATCACTGGTATGTAATGAAAGCAATGCATGGCCAAACTCAGACGGGAACTTACTTTGGGATCGAGGTCGATCAGCTGTATCTGATCGAGATCTTTTGTGCGGGCCTGAGAACCACAAGCTGCTCTGTTCAGGAGGTTCGAACGTAGAAACCTCGGAAACCTACTCTGGTACGAGAAGCCCTGTGGATATCACGTCGCGCGTGGTGCGTCCGAGAGCGTCGTAGGCGACCCATTCCTTGTGGTGTTGAGAATCTAGCGAATGTGTTTTACAGAGAAAGCCTGGCAGCTGCGTGTTCAGCCAGCTGGTCACGGCGGTGGATAAACTTCAAGTGAGGCTTGAGAAAATCATCAAAGGCCAGCTTACTGACGTAAGCAAGAATCATAAGACCGACTCTCGGACGGGTTAGCCGCTTGCAGTGCCTTCTGCTCGTTGTTGGGCCCGACTCGCGTGTCTTGATCAGTGATTTCTACCACACGCACGCGGCAGCCGCAACAGCTTGCAGATGTTTGAGAAAGTGCGTTATGTATTTAAATTTCAACGGGTCCAGAGGTAACCGACACAATTGCACTGCCTGCATCTGATCCATGCCAATTCATGATACTGACGCCACCTAGCTAATGCCTCAAGTCTTCGTCATTGACTGGTTCCTACACGCTGAGGAGCAGAAATAGTCCGAAGTGCTCTGCGGATATCGTTGGCACAAAATGCAGGCTGCTTCTAAACCCAGCGTAACCGATTTTCTGTCAAGGTTCCAGTCGTCTTTGTCCTTGGACGGAGTGACTAGCACTCACTCTCGGTGCTTGAGTGAACAATAATCTGTCCTCGCACCATTTCTATCAACGTGGGACGGTTGGCCGCAACCTGGAATTGCACATGTGCCGGGGCTGGTTTTTGGAGGTCCACTTGTTTTGCCCCCTCTCGGCGTATTTTTGGTGGGTGGCTGAGCCGCAGCCGGAGCAGGCGCAGCGGGTTCTTCCTCCGAGTCTGGGTCAGACGGGTAGGCATCAGGGTCTGTATCAGCTTCCTCAGCTTCTTCGTCTCCTTCTTCGTCTTCTTCCTCACTGAAATCGTCTGATATCGGTGGTCAAATCAAGCGTATCAGGCAGGGACATTAAATCGACCTTGAGGCACAGGGGCTTTCGCTTGAGGTGCCCCAGCAGGCTTCACTTGGGGTACGGGAGCCGGAACGTTCTTCGACGCACTAGGTACGCCAGT
>KN819369.1:41367-81445 GCA_000827475.1 Paxillus involutus ATCC 200175
GCCGGATCTTCTCTTCCCCCGACCACCACCCCAGTTGACGAGCTCGACATCGGGAAGGTCTTCACAGACATGCACTCTCATGTGCCTCTAGACGAGGCCCACAACGACTTCTTTGGCCTCCCTTCCAACCCCCTTTCCATCTACCATACCGGCCCGGCCTGGCCGCTCCCTAGTGGCCCTCAGGCTCAGCGCGTCCCCAAGGAGGCCCGCCCTGTCTGCATCCACGCGATCTCGAACGTGTGGTACGAGCTCGGCGAGAAAATCTACACGTTCTTCGACTCTATCGATCTCAAGTGGACGAGCATCGACCCCGTCCGCTTTGCTGAAGCCGAAAAGGAACCTGGACCCCTCTTCTTGTGGGTGGGCGTACTGCCCGGCACACTCTCCCCCGACGACGCCAAAGGCCCAGCCGCGCGCTGCAAGGAACTCCTCTTGGAGTATGCGATCAACGACGTCGAGATTGCGTTTCGTAAGTCTATCTACACCCGGCACGCCGGAACGCAGCTCCTCGACCACGTCTCCTCCGTCAACCCCACAGTCGACATACGCGCTCCCTTCACTCCGGCACTTGGTCTTCGGATTGCTCCCAAGGCCTTCCCGTACTTCGAAGGGACAAGCTGTCTCTATCTCTGCGAAGGCGGTGAGAGCAACCGGGTCTTCCTCCTCACCGCTCGTCACGTTGCTCTCCCGCCCAGCGAGTATCCCAACGAGCTCTACCACCGTAAGGACAACAGCATGCCTCGTCACGAGGTCATCCACCTTGGCACCAGGGCCTTCCAGGACGCTCTCGAGGCCATCATGGATAAGATTGGCCACTGGGAGTTCATGGTCGACGGCTACGAGGAAGAGCTTACTGGTCTTGGGGAGCACGTCGAGGGCGAGGACCCCAACACAACTTCCGAGCGGCAGAAGATGATGCTCAAGCTGGAAGAGGCGCGGGCGTCGAAGGCGAGCGTATTTGAGTTCCATCGTAAAATCACCAGTTTATGGAGCGCGGAGAGCCAGCGCATTCTGGGATACGTCGTCTACGCCCCTCCCATATCCGTCGGTACCGGCGACAGCAAGTTTACCGAAGATTGGGCTCTCGTTGAGCTCAACCGCGCCAAGTTCAACTGGGATGCCTTCCGAGGCAATGCTATTCATCTCGGTACGTTCCCGATTTATGTCACCGAGGTACTTTACTCTAACTAACTATTACATCCAGGATCCAAACTTACGCGTTACGAATGGATGATGAAGATGTTATCCTGATGCCGAGATCCGCGCCAAATTCAAGTATCCGCCTGGTGGCCTGATGCAGCTCCGAGCCATCGTCACGTACGACGAGCTTCGCCGTCCGACCACCATGCAAGACGCGAACGGAGAGGCGTGCTTCATAGTCGTCAAGAACGGTGCCACCACCGGTCTTACGCTCGGTCGTGCGACCGGCATCGAATCCATCGTTCGAGAGTACAAAAACTACGCCATTCACTCGACGTCTAGGGAGATCGCCGTCTACCCCTACAGCAACAAGGACGGCGCTTTCTCCGCCCCCGGGGACTCCGGGTCTGTTGTCGGTGACGCCAACTATGGTATCGTCGGCATGCTTACCGGCGGTGCCGGCCAGACCGATTCTACCGACGTCACGTATGTGTCGGCATACGCCTTCCTCAACGAGCGTATCAAGCAGGCCTTCCCCCAGTCCTACCTCTTCCCGATCCGCAAACCGACCCAGGCCTAGGTCACGACATCGATACACGACGACAACGTTGGGGACGCTGGCGAGGCGGTCATTCCTTTTCTTCTTGTTTCTAGCTATGCGATTCCTTCTTCTTCCGTTACGCTCTTCTCTTTCTGTCCGCTCCTTATCTATGGGTTCGCTGTCGGTGTCGACGGGTGCTTAAGGTTCGTCTCTTCCTTTCCTTCTTATATCTCTTCGTATAACTGACGCTTTTGACGTCTAGGCCCTGGAGTAGCGGACTCGTTGTCGATGTTCGTTTCCTTTCTTCTTCCCTTCTCTTCTTTCGTATAACTAACGGTCTTTACCAACAGCCTAGGCCGCAGACTCGTAGACTTGTCATGTAGGTCCGTCTCATTTCTTCCCGTCCTTCCTTTGCATAACTGACCGCTTTGACATCCAGGTTCCAGACGACAGATACGATTAGCTGGACTGCCGGATAGGCTCGCGACCTTCGAGTAGCGCATACGTCGTAGGATAGCATCTTTTTTCTCTCGCAACGCAACATCCCTCTCCCCCACCATGACTTGTATGAACCTTGTATCGCCCTCCCCCACTCCCGTACCCTTTTTGATGATTTGTGTTCGTCTTGTAACCCCCCTTCCCTACTCCTGTACCCCTTTCGATGACTGTACTAACCTTGTATGTTGAATGGACAAACCGTGACTTCGTGTTTCACTTACGCGCGATAAAGCAAAGTTCGATAAAGTCGACTTCGGCACTGTTGACCGTCACATATGCTACACAACGCATGTCAGTCTTGTTGTTTTCTTTCACATTCCTTTCTTATTTTCAAGTCCTAATCACTCTCGTCCGTACAGGACTATAAAGATAGCTTTGCCTTCAACCCTAGAATTGGATAATGAAGTAGCTTTCTTTCTCCCTTATAATCTCACTCCCTCGTTTAGTCTTCCTCTTCCCCTCCTCCACGCCGTCAAGCCACTGCTGCCAACCTTCTCAATGCAGTGGATGATCCAAATTAAAGTCTTCGAGCAAGACTTTTCAACCATCCTAACGGCTGTCAAATCAGCAACACTCTATCGATTCTAGCCAAAATCCACCACCTAGTAACACTCCTCCTTTACAGCCACGGCTGTGTATTTAGTGGAGTGCCAACAAGTGGATAGTGCCGGTTGTAAGGTGATAGTATTTATTTTTTCGCCAACCCGATAAGAGGGCAGTCCAATCAATTAATAATTACTGCCATCAGGTTGCTGGACCGGCGTTTTGTCAGCTTACCGTACTAACCATCTGACGATTCTCGACCCGTTCAAGTTCAATCGTTCATGCTATATCTTCGGCGTATACGCTATAGTACTAGATCTATAATGCACACCACCCACATCAAGAACAACAAGAAACCCACAATATTTACTTTGCGACCTGACTCTCCAAAATAGCCTTAATCATAGCCCCACCAATCTTATTCGCCTCCTCAAACCTCGACTCGAAGAACGTAGCAGTCTTCATGAACCGATCCTTGTACAACTCAAAGTCACCAAACGCGACACACTGACTCCACCCCCGAGCCGCCACGACGAACTCCAGATCATCCGACCGGTGGGTCACGTCGTGTAGTGATGCAAAGATAGCTGCGTCCAGACGGGCAGCAGAGCGGAAGAGGTACTCAGCGACCCCGATCCACATGCGGAAGACGGGGGTCGCAGCGAGCGCGAGGTGATCAAAAGGCTGGATAGAAAGGCGCGCCCAACAATCTACCATCGCAAGCAGCGCAAGGTGGGAATTGGTGCCCGGAGTCCCAGTGGGCGAAGGCGTACGTTTGGGATGTCCGCCGATCGTGAATTGATCGAGAATATCTTCGGTAAGGAAGATAGACGTCGACCCGCCCTCCTCGTTTTCTTTCGTTCCGAATACCTTCTCGCGTGCGTCGTAAACGCGCCTTCGTAGACCGTCTTGGTCGCCGGCGAGCATGAGCTTGAATAGGTCGGTCGCGCTGGATGCGTATGTGTCGATCTGGATCTTGGCAGACGGATTTAAGATGGCCAGGCCAGCGTAAACGTGCCATTTGTTGGCATAGATCCGGAGCATGATGTTGACCTTGACGGTCTCGATGCCTCCGACGTACTGGCCTTGTTCCCATGGGTATGACTGCTGAGCGGCCCAGGCTGTACCCATACTGACATGAGGTGCATAAGCGTGGGTCGTTGGTCGCGAGGGTAAAGAGACCTACGTCAGGAAAGCAGCATGGGTGACCGCTTGCACGTTGGCTGTGACGAGGTCATGATCATCATACGTGAGGTAAACATAGCGTGATTTAAAGCATTTAAAGATGTTTTCTACAATGTTCACACATTCATCAGGGGAACGGTGCTGCATGATGACCTAGAAACATATTAGTATGCGGAGGGTTACTCAGCACGGCACACAAAACGTACAAAAGGCTGGCCAATCGGCGAAACAGTGGGTCCATGCAAGGAATGTATGGAAACAATGTAGACGTCCGTTGGCAGGTACTTTTCGAAGGCGGCTTTTTCGGGCGCCTTGACGGACGTCTGGCCGGACACGATGGCGCCGACCTTGGTTGCTACGTGGGTATTTCCGCGTTTTCGGATTTCCCACAGAATGATAGGGAGCGTAGCCGGGGTGTCAATCAGATATGCAAAGTCATGTCATGGAGAAGGTGAGAATCGGTCGCATCGGAGAAGTGTGTTGGGGGCGTGTTAGTACTTACAAGGGCCGTACTGTGCAACCACACGGTCAATGTACTCGGCTTCCACGGAATACATGATGAAGTCCGATATCCTGGAAACGGCGTGACCATCTGGGTGGACGGTGATTCCGGGAACATCTGACAGAGTACATTGTCGTGTGAACAAAGCAGTTCGGAAATGGGCTGCAGCACTGTGCGTCACCTTGGAATGTGCGTTTCAGGGACTCGAACTTTTCAGGGAGATCACAGACGCTGATTCTTGAGAAACGTGGATGTCAGACAGTGAGATAGGGTATGGGAAGAGGATGTAACATACTTCTTCCAGCCAGCCTCGGAGAGAAGTTTGGCGTACATGGTGCCCATGGCACCCATGCCGATCAAACCTATTGTTGGCTGCTCCTCGATGGGATGGTTTGGGGTAACGTCAATAGGAATCATGGCTGGTAAACGACTGCTCTACGATGAACGTTGGCAATGGTGATAGAGGGAGAGAGAAGAGAGAAGAGGTTCATATTTACCTCGCGCAGTGCGCATCAAATGGGGGGAGCGATTAGTCCGACTTAGCTGCACGCACCGCTCGTTGAAGCGATCTAGTGGCTGTCTACCTACCAGATATGATAAGGGGAGATTGTACGCTGTATGGTATAAAGTACTTGCAGATTCCAGAACACTGGCATGCCCTACTACGGTCGCTGCCACAGATGGGGTTGGACTTGTTGCCAGTGATCCAGATCGGTGCTGCAAGCAACGCCCGAGGCTACCACAGGCAACCACTTGCCAAAATGATAATAGTTATCTCCGAAATGACTAGCGAAATTATTATCATTGTTTTGTCGTTGGTTGCGGTGCCAGCAGCGGTTGCCATATTAAATATTTTTGATCGACACACCGACAATGTGCCACACGACACGCGACCGAGTAGCCAGCAACAGCTGTGTTTTTTGTTCAGTGTTACGGTTCTCGGATCCAAGCTGTTCTTTTGATTCCACCAAAATCAGCCCTTTCGTCTCGACGACGGATACTTTCTTTTCTCTCTCAGAACACCGCTGAACTTATTTGCAAATCTCACTGAGGTGCATTTCGTATCTGCCGTCTTTTCTTAGTGCCGTTGTCTGACAGCCAGCGCAGGTTGCAAGTCTGGCTCTTGCAAATCTGCCTATCTCCGTAAGTCTCTGTCTCATGTACCTCCTCGTGCACCTGTTATCGGTCCGCGAACGTGGCTGACAACCATGCACAGTAGGGTGTCTGGACAGCTTTCTGGCTCGAGGCGTGTTCCATTTCCAATATCCCAAGAAAAGGCGTATGCAGAGGTAGGCCTGTCTCACCTTCATTGGGGCTGGGCGCTAGGCACTCACACCAAGCTTTCCTCAGCATACTTTGATTCCCCTGGGACGATCCCCTATTCCACACTCGTTATCCTCATTCCACTCGTTTTCATCACCTTCCTTTCGCTAAAACACTAAACTCGACGGCGCACAGTTTGCGCACCCCAACTTCCTTCACGCTTCTCCATACAGATTCCGATCACACGGTGCGGTCACAGTTTCCGCAACTCTATTTTGGAATTTGGGCCTTCACTACGTATACGTACTCTGTTGTATCATTGTTTGCTCATTCTCAGCACTCCACTGCTCGATTCCACACCTGTCAAGGCGCCGCATTTTTGCTCTCCTGGTGCGCAGATTTCACGGTCACTATCGGCTGGAGTATTATGTGCGTCCGATGCATCTTTTGGTCTGCCTTGATCTGCTAAACCTCTCTGATACAGGATATTGCTGGTCAACCCTTCCTAAACCTTGGACATTTGGCATCAGTTTGGTTGATTTCCCACTGTCCGTTCTATCACCTATAACAGGTGTTTTGGGTACTGACACCAAAACCCTAGATCACGATGTTCGCTGCATCGCGGGATGCCAGTGCTGGCAACTGCAGCGGATCGCTCTCTACAGATGATCATTCCCAATCCTACAAATCACACCCTGCATCACAAGGGCTACAGCCTTACTCTCGTGAACTTAGGATATCTTCGCAATCATTACGAACCACAGACTCACATCACGACGATCTGACTATCACCGCACTAGGACGAACCCCGCAATCTCATATCCCGAGTACACATTCTAGCCCTATCACATCTCCTTCCACCGGGTATGGCAGTCATTTCCAGAGCTCGCATTCGTCTGTTACCTCAGAGTCGTCGCCGGGTGCCAGTACGGGGTATCGATCTGAATGTGGTGGACTGACGCCAGGATCGTCTTCGCCAGTATATGAATCGACCTCGTCTTCCCATCTACCTTCGTCTTTCTCGCGATCGGCGACAGAACCAGATATTCCCTCTCCAACTCCACAGCCGCCTCGCAAATTCCATCCAGGTCGTTTACCCTCCCGACCTTCAACTGCACCGCACAGCCCGTTCACCCCAGCACGCAACGGCGAGAGCAGCCTAGGAGACTTCCACAGTCGGACACACGAAAAGACTGCCACGAGGCTCTCCCTAGGCATAAAAAATCTCCTTGCCAAACCCGCCATTCTCTCTCCTTCTCGTTTCTCTGTTCATTCAACGACGACGCTACCATCGGATAGCGTAGTATCTTTTCGCTCGCAAAATGCCACCGTTACACGCACGAACACACCCCGCAAATGGAGACCGCCCGATCTTGACGTCTCGGCGTGTCCCTCCACCATATCTATCCCCAACTCTTCCTCTCAACCAATAGATGCGCACCGTCGGTACGCGAGCGAGGCTGCTAAAGTGTATAGTTCGACCGTGGGATGTGCACCGCCTACAAGCCAGGAGAGTCTCGATCTATCCGGCCACAGGGCCCCCCCACCTTCTCGTGGAAGGGACCAGAAACCTCGCAATGTGCTACGACGCCGCGGATCAGCCAAGCTTGTGAAGGAAAAACATCGTGAAAGGGGGTCGATGGATAAGAATGCCCCTGCATCACCGGTTGAACACGATGTAACGCCCAGAACGCCCTGCAAAGATCCCAAGTTCCGTGATGGAGTGGTACCCCTGCAGCTGACGCCAGCTGGGGCTGTCGTCGAGGCGTACAAGCAGCAAACACTTCGTCGCGAAGATGCGTGCGCTCACAAGCAATTTATGGACACTCAGGAGCTCGTGGCGAGCCCCCAGACATCCCAGGGTAGCGGAGAGGAAAACAAACTCGCGTATTCGCCAGTGCCTTACTACACCGTCTTTGGAACGTCTTCTGAACGGCGCGTCGCAGCGGGTGGTCCTGACGATCGGTGGAGCCGTTTTGAAGGACACCCCCCTGATCAATGCGGGGTGGAAATCTCTCCTCAGGCCGACGCTGGCAGTCGTAGCCTGACTCGCAAGGTCTCAACTCGGTGGAAAAAGGTTAGGGGGGGCAGTGTGGCGCCCGAAGAGCCCCATTGTCAGTCAGATGTGGGCCATGCGAAGAGTAGGCCGAGCCTCCAGGAAGTACTTTCGAGGGGAAGGTCTGCAGGGCGATCGATGGATGGTATGCCAGGCTCGCGGGACGAGGTGTGGGCAAGTCCGCTTGCGGGCCATGGACAGTCTGGGATGGATCAGAGGTCTGAGCCTTCTCAGACCTCTGGGAAAGAGGCTAGCGAAGGAGGGAAGCTATGGAAGTTGGTGAAACGGATCAGTACCGGGGGATTGCGGGAGCGGTTCCATGCTGAGACGGCTGTTCCTCCGGTACCTGCCATTCCAAAGGAGCTTCTCGGAAAAGTGAACCCAGCTGTTCGCAACGATAACTCGCCGGAGGCCACCCTGCGATATGCGTTAACCCCTCGTCAATCGTCTCGTCATCGTCAGTCGGGGTCATACCATGAAAAGGATAAGGATCGTGCTTCCGCACCGAAAACTATTCCTTGGTCCCACCCAAGCTTGGCTACTGCATCGTCATCACCCAACTCGTCAGACGTGGCATCCACGCAATTCTTCCATAAGACACCTTCTGCTCGGTCCTCAGTGTCATCTTATGGGGAGGCCGAAGTTCCACCAGTGCCCGAGATCGTTCTCGTTCGACATATCATCACTCCTCTGGAACAGCTGCGGTTAGGTGGGGACCACATCGATTCCGAAGAGTCTAGGCCCCGCTCACCACGTCGTTCCACCTCTGTTCCTGCTGGCCTTCACGATTGTGCCAACACCGACCAACCATTATCCTCGTCATCAAACAAGCTATGCCAGGGCGAAAGTTGCCCACTCACTTCCAACTCGAAGCCGAAACGCGAGTCTACGGCTTGGTCACCCCTGGCTGATGGCGGCGTATCGCTCTCCCCCCCGCCACCGAGACCACAGCGAAGTTTAAAACGTGGTGCCGGGACCTCAGGGCCAACCTCGCCCCCTAGCCGTTCCGCCAAAAATGCAGAAGGGGGCGCTGTAGAGGCTCCCCAGATCGATCGTGCGTCTCCCAGCGCTCAGAGTGATACATCGACCGCCAAGGCAAGACCGCGGTCCAATTCCCTCACGTCGCACTCCGCGAGCACGTCAGACCACTCACACGAACGGTCGCAGCTGACCTTCCGAGAACTACACGCTCCTCGCCGACCCCCTCTGAGCGAGCGCGAGAAGGCCGACATCTGGGACGACTTGTTAGCGCGGAGCGACAAAGCCGGGGGGACGCTCCATCTTGGTGTTGGCGAGCTCTTGTCGGATAATATGCGGTTCTCTGGGTACTCTGAGATGTCTTGATCCTTGCATGGGGTGCGGGTGCGATCCTTGCATGGCATGGTTTTTCCTTCTTTTCTTTTTTTGGTCTTGTGTCACATATATATATACCCCGAACGCCCACATCCACGTACCAACTACTAGTTCCATCGATCGTTTTTTGTGCATTCGCGTCGAGCATACACTGATCTAGATGCGCTGCGCGATATTTCTGCTACTAGGGTTTTACTACTTTAATGAGGCTAATGATGCTCAGTCTAGCGCCTTCTCTATGTACTCTGGCCGCTGGGTTACCATTGTCTCCCACTCATGCTCGAAGCAATTGTACTTTGCACTGTCCCGGCTGGCTGATTTTGATGCTGCGTGAGACCGCGTTGTTTAGGCTTGTTTACGCGTCAGAGCTCACACGGTCACGAAATTGATTTCAGCACCTCGAACGTTTGTCCAGTGAAACCAGTGCTAGGACGGTAAGAACTTGTCGTGCAGTCGTTCATTCCACACGTTCTCTCAACCACTCCAAGCGTTATCTAATTCCCTCATATGACCATGGGTTCCGTACTGAGCTTCATCCCACAGACCGTTCTCGCAGCCACAGTCATTGGCGCAGCACTCTACGTCTACACGCTCAACTCCGACCCAAGCACACGTATTCTATCAGGTTCGAACCTCCCATCCCCCACCGCCAACAACCCCAATAACAACTCCACCCCCAAATCGAAGCCAAAACCAAAGAACAAGAAAAAGAACAACCCCTCGAACACAGGCACAGGCACGCCCCTCCCTCCACCCCCTCCCGAGCCAGTCGTCGTCTCGTTCCCGCGTGTCGTACCCGGCGAGTTTGAGGTGCTTCATGGGGCGGGCGTTGGGGAAGTTGTAGTGGAATCTTTGCAGGTGTCCAAGAAGGGAAGTAAGAAGAAGAGGAAGGGGGACAAGGGTGGTGGTGCTGCAACGGAGAAGGGAGCTGGGACGGGGACGGGGGCGGAAGCTGCAGCGGAAAAGAGTTCCGCCGACGAACGCACACCACGCACCTCCACCTCTTCCAAACCGCAGAACAAAGCACCCGCATCCAAGTCACAGTCGCAGTCCCGCCTGAGATCGTCCCCTTCGTTCGACACCGACGACGGCTCATGGACACGTATCGAGCCTCAACGCCTCAAGCCCTCTAAATCAGGGACTAACCCACGCGCGCAGACGCTCGCTATCTCGACGGACGTGACGAGCAGCGACATGGGCGCGTCCACAGCTGGAGACTCGCCAGTGACAGACGAGGCTCCTCGCGCACGCGCAGCAAACACAGACGCAGACAGTCGGCTTACGCTCGCTGAGAAACTCGTGCCCAAACCTGCGAAGGCAGCCGTAGACGAGTGAGTTTGGGTGTTTTTGTTTTTATTTATTTTTCGGGCCGCGAAAATTGGATTGAGAGCTGATCGCTACTTGTATGTAGCTTCCCTACCTTGGCGCGTGTCATGCGCGTGCAGCCTCGGGCCGATGAGAAGCCGGCTCCAGGGTTCACATGGGATGATTATGGGGACGTTACAGAATTCGGGACTGGTCATTTCGAGGATGAAGATGATGATGATGAAGGGGGGTGGGGGGTCGTCAAGGGTAAAAGCCGTGCTGGTAAATATATGATTTTCCGTCTTTTTTGCGGGAGTACTCACCCGTAAATTTAGGAAATTCGAGGTCGACTTCAGCGGTAGACAAACCCGCTGCCACAAGCTCTGAAATTACGACAAAAAAGCAGAGGCAAAATGCAAAGAAGAGGGAGTTGACCAAGTCCGCGAAAGCGGATGTAGAGGCAGCTCGACTGGCGGGACTCGCCAATCATAAACGTGAATTAGAACGACTAAGGATCATAGAACTCTCGCAACAGGGTGGGGGTAAACGTCCTAGTGGTGGTATGCAGGCTAGCGTCGATGACCGGGGCAGGCTCGTATGGGACTAGGACAATTGTCAGGTAGGTATAGTCTCGGACGTTAGTACATTATTTATTGCTCAGGAGGATGATCGGCGGATAATGTAACGAGAACGATGATCTCTGGATGCTGGATGTCGTAAAGGTCGTCACAAAGCAGTGTTCGCAAAGAAAGTCAGAAGCGAGGTTAAAGTGGGCACTACGAAAAGGTAAAAATCATGCATCATGGCAGGTGCCAGTAGATTGGGACAGAAATGATTCTTGGCATGGTCTACCGCATGTTGTGGAGTGTGACCGGTCGCTCGGAACCCGATCCTCGACAGGATCGGACATCCCTGCAACACAGGTTTAACAACTAACGTGACCGTCAGCGCTCCGTGGAAGGACCTTGCCTTGGATCTCTGCTATCCCTCGTGTCGCGGCCTGAGCCAAGTCCTGGGAGACCTACAGAAGAATCTCCGTATCGCCCCCGAGATGAAGAGCCGGATAAATGGAGTGCCATGGAGGGCACTGACGAGCCTTCCATGGCAACATCTGATGGGCCGGTCGTCGGCGGGCGTTCCATCGTCGACGTCGAGTGCCGCAAGGCACCGCTGGGTCTTTCCAATCTTCTGGAGATGGGCGCAGACGCTCGCCCAGTGAGTTGAGCGTCTGCGCGCGGCAGTTTTTTGACTGCGCATCGGTGTTATACGGAGATGTGATAGAGGCCAGGGAAAGGGGTGAGTGTCTCATCGTTGTGGGCGACTTTCCGTCGGAGGGGTGTCGAATATGGCCCGATCCACCACTTATTGTGGGAGGTTGTGGGGCCGAAGAGGAGGATGCCTGCTGGGCCCCTTGTGTCATGAGGTGGGGGGAGTTTGAAGGGTATTGTGGAGCTTTAGGTACATGTTCAGGTTGATAGGAAGCTGATGACGGCACTGCAGGTGGATAGAGAACTTGGCCCGTCGACGAATGACTCGTGTGATATGAAGAGACGTTCTCCGAGGATGGTGGCCCTGGCATATCAGATGACATTGAGTACAAAGGCACGTTTACGGCGCCTTGTGGAGCGGAGAAAATGCGCAAGACCATGGATTCCAATTGATCAAACTTTGCCTTGAGTTCTTCGTATTCTGTCCTAGTTCTGGCCTTGAGTTCCTCATATTCTGCCCGTGTAACATATTTGTCCCTGGGACCTAGATATGAGCACCGCCCCGGAAAACGATGCCAAATAAAACATACACGGGCTCGAGAGAGCGCCACTGGCATTTTGTCTGCTCGCCGCGTCGTGTGCAAGGTCCACACGGCTGCGCCCTGGAAGAACAATCAGCAGTCCTGAAGATGGCGATGTTTACAAACGCCGAACCTGTCACATTTGATTTTCCGCCGCTTGCACTCTGTGACGCGGCGTGACAAAAGAGCAGCGTCAAGAGAGAGGGCCGCGTGCATGGGAGGCGATCCGTGTTAAGAGTGATCAATGATATATGACGTTGGAAAGACGTACCATTACAGCTCAAGGCTTGACGGCGCCGTTTCTTCTTAGCGGGACCCTGTTGCTCGACGTCACCCTCCATGTCAGAATCAAGGGGGTCGCTTCGTGGATATATGCCGCTTTGGGAGGAGATCGTCTGGCTTTGGTGAGGATCTGTCGATCCAGAAGGGCCAGCATAAGCCACCGGAGGTGGATAACTGTATGACGAAGATTCTTGCACGGGTAGGTGGGATTGGGGCGCTCCGGAGGGAGGGAGATAGGGGTGCAGCTGACGTATGGAGGGGAGGGATGGTTGTTGATACTGGGTAGCAGATGGGGCGATGGGGCGCGCTTGGGACTCAGGAGCAGATGAGGACATCATGAGAGGTGGATTTCGCGAAGGAATGCGCCCCGGGATGGGCAAGAGCCTATCGGGGTCCATTGGGGAGGGTTATGCGCCAATGTGAGAAGTGAGCAGATAGGACCGGGAGAGTGGAGGAGACAAACCCTAGGAGGAAGTCAGAGATTTTAAGGGCTCTCCAAGATGACGGGCACTATTAATGTGGCTATCCTGTGTTATATAAGGGAGCCAAAGTGGGTCTAGTGCTTCGAAACGAGAAACACTAATAAAGTTCGGATGACCCGTTCGGGACTCCAATGGACGAGTCAAACAGCCGGTTTCGAGATGGGTAGCCACTTGGGGAGACTGTTGACGTTGATGAATTCTTCGCCCACATTCAGGTTCGGATAGTAAACGCTACCTGGTCAACCACCTGCACGATGTTGGGGTCAGCTGGTGTAGATAGGTGCGGAAAGAGGATGTCGAGTGTGTATACTGGTATAATAGATCCATACCCCGGTAGTGAGGGGGAAATCCAACAGTTGACAGTGCAGATGGCGCACAGGCACAAAGAATTTCAGTTCCGTAAGCATTTGGCTTTTGGATCTCGGTTCTTGCCAGCATATCTCCGCCAAGAATTTGTTAGGGTTGCGACTAGTACACTACTACGGTCAAACTACGCTTAGCTACTAGGCCATCTTCTACATCTAATACTATCCTGCAGTACAAGCCTCGTCTTTTCCTACCTACCACCTGCCTGTTTCCACACTGCACTCGATGCCCACTCAAGATCGACTTGAATTTTTTTTTCTTTCTCGTCCATTGCTTGAACAATTTTTTTCCGTGGTCCTCGTCAAAAATGACCCATCTCTTCATATCCGTAGACCCGGTTGAGGCGGTGCGGGTGTTCCGCGACGACCCGGATCATGCACTAGCCTCTATCAAGTAGGCTCAGCCCACCATATAACTTCCAATCCAATCCAATCTTTGTCCAACAATGTGCTCACGTTGCTAATATCATCCTCCCATCTCAGTTGCTCGCTTCCCTACATGGGCCTCCCAACTTCCCTTTCGTCCATTTACTCTGCCCTTTGAGCACATGACGCCTCATATCACTACGTGCGTCCAACATGAGGTGAAGGCGTCTTTGATCATCATCTTCTTTATGGAACATCATTTCCAAACGCGACTGCATGCGCCAGTTACCGTTCCATTCAGTCGTGTATTAGTAAATGCTTACAGGCACATCTAAAGGCGTTACGACAATATCCGACCAAGGTTCGTGGCTTGCTCGGGATTTTCCAACTTCGGTACGCAGCCTGATTGATCAGCCTGTATACCCTTTATCCAATCCGTTACTTTTAGTGTCTAAAATGCTTCCTCGGACCATTACGAACTCCTGTCCATCAAGCTCGCCCCATTACTTTCTCATCCGGCTGCTACCCGCACAAGCCCGGTCACCCGTATTCCATGGTTTCTCACAGGTTACGTGCTCCTTTCCTCTCGTTACTTCCACTTGTGCCAGACATCATCGTGCCATCTCAGCAATCAACGAAATTAGCGTCGCTTGTGGGCATTGCGCCGCGGTTTGTTAGTGTGGTCGTCGTCATTCAATTCCCTTGACATGACTGACGGGCCTGCAAAGTATTATTACCCTCTACAGCTCTTCTCCGCAAAAGCCTATCAAGCTCAGACGAAGCAGAGGCCAGTTACCGCTAACTCCTGTGCTCTTTGATACCGTAATCTCCGCCTTTGACGCGAACAATAAGATCCCAGGTAAATGTTCATTTCGTTTCCATCGCACCTTGTCCGTTTTCATGGCATGGTGTCACGGGGACTCGACTGCTATCTGCTTTCCCCACACTACCGGATTCGCCAGCGTACCGGAAGAAGGCTAGGGTCGCTGCTTCGATTCTCTTCGTCTCGTGTCCCGGATCACGTGCACCGCATCCTAGCGCTTCTCGTAACCACATTTTCCAGGTAAGCCAAGTATCCATAACGTCTTCATCTTTACTGAATCGTTTCTTTGGCAATTCCAGTTCATTGACGACCCTGTATCGAATGAAGTCTGCATGTTTCCTCTATCGCCGCGACTTTGGAGATAAGGTGTACGATGCATCTCGCTTGCTAAACGACGCTCATCGCATTGTGTCACTGCCCCTGAGCGGTATTAGCCCGTGGAAGTCCATCCTGCATCTTCGGTATGTCTCTACTTGATGCACGGAAACTCCATTGCGCAATCCGTGGCACATAGCGAACACGCTTTTACAGCGTGCATCACCACGGGTCCTATGCGACTGACTCCGTTTCCTTATCTCCATTCCGGGATCCGTTTCCGAGAGCGCAGCGCGTTTGATGTCTCGACCGATCCGGGAGGGTATAGCGCTGTTGGTGATCATCGCGGGACTTGGCGAGTGGCGAAAACAGCTAGTCGGGCTGACACGACCTCGAATGTTATTACGAAGACTGTGCGCCTGACTCTTGACAAGTGACCGTTCAATGACTAGCCCGCAGCTGCATGGCGAACCTTAAGTTGACCACTGCAATACGGACCGAGGGGGGCGTGTAACAAAGTTCAAGTCCGTAGTTGGACGGTAGTCCATCATGATCACGTCATTGACAATTCATAAACCCACCGAATGCAAAGGCTGGACATTCATTGAATCCTATTAACTTGAGGAATCGGTTAGCTGGGCGCATCGCAATGATCGCATAAGACAACGGTGTCATCGGTCACTGGTCATAAAAGTGCGGTGGTCGTGACCCGAAAACAAGGCGATGCCACATCCGAGACTGCAGTTGTGGTTGGGATGCGGGCTGTCCCTCGGGACGCACGGGTGGAACAATATTCGTGATCCATGAACGGGTCTATACCCACCCGGCACTAGAGTACTTTCGATTGAACGTCGAGGACGAGATGAAAACAGTCAAATTAAATTCCTCTCCGGGCTGAAACATCTCCGACTTTTTCTTTCTTTCAAGTTTCTCCTTTCATTGACGCCATCTATCTAAGCTTCATCATCAGAGTCTTTCTTCCATTAAACTTATCGATGAGCGATCATAACCGACCTGTATGCCGAACAATTGTGTTGAGCCACCTGCCATCCCGAAGACGCCCCCACATTCTGCAACTTATATCCGAGTAGGCAACGTCGGTTCGATGGTATGGATCTCGAGATTTTAAAAAGCTAGGGTGGTACGTGAAACCTGGAAAACGCCACCCGGTGGCTTCGTAATGCAGTCAGGACACCCGCTCATGTCCGCTCCCATAAACTCTTCGACTACCGCTTATCTGATCCACGAGGACGACAAGCACCGCCCACAATGACCAGGTCCTCGCGACGTTTTGCAAATTAGACGCAGCAGGGCAGCGAAGCCGCGGAAAAAAAGTACCGATCAGTATTCAGTAGTATCCGCAGCCTGATCCTTTTTGTTTCCGCAAGTCCAGAGGTCAGTCGGCTTTTTGTCGAGGCCGTGGACATATCCCATGATGTGCATCCGAGGGTGCTGTATAGACCCCAATCCGAGGCCTCACCTGATACGGAAACGGACGCAAGTATGGTTTATTCCCGAGTTTCAGGGTCAGCGCTAGCGCTCGTCATGTGTCCACGGAGAGAACAAGATTCGAAAGCTGCCGATGCGATATCTCCGGGGTTTCGACTAAGGGCAAGGCGTTAGGTCAACCCCCTAGCCGAGTCCCCCTCGACGAGTAACGCCACTTGGCTTGATACCAAGACCCTCTCACTTGGACTCGTAACTCGTCTAGCACTGCATCAAAAGGAGCTGCGATGAGTACGGCCTGGGGTCACACGCGAGTCAGTGCGCAGTCTGGAACGTCCGTCTGGATCGCGAGGCGTTTGTGTGATGTGTGGCATGAGCGGTGAGCTGAGGACGACGTAGCCCCCGCCACACACGCGCTTTTCAATTTTATCGCCGTTTTGCAGGGTTGCCCGGTGCGCCCACTGGGGTACCTGGGCCCTCTGTCCGTATCAAGCACCGTCAATATCCGCGAAACGCGGAGGGGCGTAACCCGTGTACAGCCCTCTGGAGGATCTCGAAAGGGCGTTATAATGGCACTTTGTAGGTCCATACATGGCCATGTTACACCTGAATCGAACCCTAGTCGGAAATGTCAACATTTTAATGCTGTCAAGCTGCGGCTTGAACGTAGGACACCTTGGTATTACCCTCTTTGACGTACCTGTTGATACATGATTAATTGATATATGACAAGTGACGAATAAGCCTAACTTGTAGACACCACAAACGCACTGGGAAGCCAAGAGCTGCCTGGGCAAACACGACAGGAACCACTAGGGGAACTTGGTCAGGGCTGGGTGACTAGCTGATAGACCCTGCGCACGGGACTTTGCGGAGTACCATAAGTGCTCATTTTGATCGTTGGGTTGCAACCGCAGCAGGCAAACAAAAAAAACTCCATTATCCCCTCCACCATATGCATAGGTTTGTAAGCTCGAGAGTTGAGATTTGTATAAATGCCGGATGTCACTGAACGGTCGTACCTGTGCTCTGGGGAACATCCCGAATGCCTGATCGTACCTGCGCCTCGCGTCTCATGTAGGTGCCCAGATGAGGTGAACCTGTCATGGGGCCCATGGGGGAAACACCTTGGCCAAAGCCTCGCAGGTACCGCAACCAACCTCCCTATCGGGGATACGGTCACGACGATGCCCACCGGAGATCCCACGCGCGTTCGAAAATAGAAAAAAAAATGGTGGAGACATGTAGGCGTAGCTAGGTCGATCTATTGTCCTTGAAGAAAAAGCGAAAGGAAATTTCCGATTCTTCCCTGGAACATTTATTGCGTGAGGAATCGAAAACTGTTCTAGTAATTGGTTAGCGTTGAACAGGCTGAAGGAGGGAAAGGGTATAATGGCGATCGTCGTACATGGAAAGAAGGTTGCTTAGCTTTTTTTTCTTTTCTTCGGCGTTTCATTGTGTGCAAATATTGGCAATAGCAATAGCCAGCTAAATTACATGCGAATACCAAGATGGCACAGTACGTAGATCGATGTCAGTCTCCTGCAGTGCTGCGGGCTGGCCGGAATGTGGATCGTTTTGCGAATGGACGTTAATGAACCCACCACAGAGCGAAAATACTTCGCTCGGTCCTTGTATGCATAAATGCAAACGACTGCGGCAGGCTAAATATGTGCCCATCTCATCCAAAGCAGAAAAAAATTGTATCAGCTACGTGCGTGCGTGCGACGACTAAGCTTCCAAGCAGCGCGGATGCTTTGAAATCGTGGCTGTGAATTTCGTATGGGATGCCACGCAAAAGCACGTACGGTTGTCGGCGGTCTTGGTAATCCGACCATATGAACGGGTTATGAAAGTATGAGACCCGCCAAGTCCCGAAGGGATGGGAAGGCCTCCGAGACAGTTGAAACAAGTACGGAACTGACCAACGGAGAATGTGACATTTGAAGGTACAGGTCGTGGGCACTTTTGTGGGCCAGAGCACCAGCAGAGCACGTTCCATTCGTGGGTCCGTCACTTTCCGTTTCTCATGGAGAAACACGGAACTACGCACGGATGCGTTACCCTGAGGACACGACTCGAGGAGCATGGCAACATCCACGCAACCGCATGATCAAACCGTGACATGCTGACGAGAAGAGCGATGATGGCATACGCATGACGCGAGGAGGTAACTCACCTAATTTATCGTTTGCTCGGGGACGCGCACATGGGATGATGAGAGTTTTGCTGGTGGCAGTCATACCAAGTACCCGATTTTAATATGAAAATCGATCGCCACAATGCTGATCGACTGAAAGATGCGAAGGTGGAAAGGTTTGCCGAGATCATTGAATACACAGCTCAGAAATGTGTGGGCCAATACGTTAGGCAAGCAACCGCAAGGATCGAGGCTAGCGCTAGCGTGCATGCCCAAAGTAAGGTTTTGGGGATCGAGTCGGAAATTCGTCTAACATCGCGAGGGCATCGTCGGGACCACATCTCTTTCGCTGGTATTTGCAGGGCAGACCACGCAACGAAAACAGCAAAACGACGATGAATCATTGTATCAAAAGCTGATTAGCCGCTCAATCAGTGGTAAATTACAAAAAGATAAACGGCATGCCCAGTTCTTGTACTCTCTCTTCTCGATGTTGGCCGTAGCCCTTGACTGAAGTGCCATCGACGTGTTCATCAAAATGATATCGCCAGACGCCAAACTCCAGATCGAGGTGACTGTGAAGAAGCAGCAAAGTTCACGCGTCTCATTTTTATAGCCGCTTGTTGGTGATGGTCCGTGCGCGTGAACTTGGGTGGGTATTTAGTCTGACATTGCTCATTTTGCGCTTTTCTCATCGAAAGTTCACCTGGCGGGTTGATATTTGGGTTTCTCCTCATTTTTCACAGGAGATTCTTGAGCCATTGACGTTCAGGGAGAAAGACATCTTTCACCCAAGATCGCGCCGGTGTTTGTAGAGATCGGTGGCGGCCCGTATGAAAGAGATATTCGCTCGATGATCGTATTTTTTGACCAATGTAGTTAAGCCCTTGTTCGTTACAATATATATATTCTTGTCCACATAGCGCCAGTACTAGTGAACGTGTCATTCTAATTGAATGAAAAGTGTCACGGTTCAACGAGTTGAGTGGCGGGTTCTAGTACCGTTCTGGTGGTAGATCCACGTATGATACAACGACGATCATATCAGTGCTCGCTGACGAAGATAGCAGCCATACCCATTCCGGACCCAATGCACATACTTGTAACGAACACTCTCTCGTTCCTTTGCTTGGCGATGCTTAGGCCAGTCGCAATTTGCCGTGCACCAGCTACATTTATGGGAGGATGAATGAGACACTACCTTTGGGGACGAACATAACGAAAACCACGTACTGCATCCAAGCGGGTGTCCGATAGCAATCGCCCCACCGTTCACGTTCACCTTGTCATACGAGATCCCGATCTTGTCGATGCTGTAAATGGCTTGTGACGCAAAGGCTTCGTTGATCTCGTAAAAGTCCACGTCCTCCTTGGAGACACCAGCCTTCTCGAGAACTTTAGGAATGGCAAAGGCAGGACCCACACCCATAATCCGAGGTGGGACACCAACAACCGTAGCCGCGATATATTTGCCAACGATAGGGAGACCAAGGCGTTTGGCGACTGAGCGACGAGTGAGGACAACAGCAGCAGCCCCATCGGAGATCTGAGAGGCGTTCCCTGGAAAATGTTATTCAGGTTTGAGCACAAGGCACCTTTCTATCTCTGCTTACCAGCGTGAGTCGAACCGTCCGGCTTGAACGAAGGTTTCAACTTCGAGAGACTCTCTGCAGTGACACCGTCACGGATGCCATCATCTGCATCCACAACAATCTCGGTGACCTTCTCCGATTTGGGGTCGACCACCTTGACTTTGAGAGGGACGATCTCGTCCTTGAACTTGCCAGCTTTTTGTGCTGCCGCAGCCTTCTGGAATGACTCGGCGGAGAATTTGTCCTGCCTCTCGCGCGAAATGCCGAAATCGGATGCAACGTTTTCGGAAGTGAAGCCCATTGGTATGAGACAGTCCTTGGCCTCCTTGTTGGTGAGAACAGCTTCCGAAAAGCCGGGAGGGAGCGATGCACTACCCCATCCGAATGTCATAGATTCAACCCCAGCCCCTGAGAGTAAACGACCGTAAGGATCAAGGCCAGCACACATGTGACAGTAGTCACTTACCAATTCCGATGTCAATCTGACCGGCTATTATTTCATTGGCTATCTGGTTTACAGCGGTGAGACCAGATGAACATTGACGGTTGACGGTGTTGACTGAGGTGGTATTGGGGATGCCAGCGTGCAAGGCTGCCATTCGGGCACCACTGGCTCCGCCACCAGGTGGAAGGACATTTCCAACAGCAATGTCCTCGATGAGGGCTGGGTCTACGCGCGCTCTGGTGTACGCTGCACGGAGAACACCAGAGAGGAGTTCCTCCGGCCGCGTGTCTTTGAAACCACCCTTCCTCCCCTGCAGGAATAAGGTTAACACCACCATCACTCATGGCTGCAGGGACCCTCGTGAATCATTCACCTTTGTGAGAGCAGAACGGACTGCTGCGACTATTACAACATCGTTGTCGTGCTTCGCAATCACTCTGGCCTTTGCGCTAGACATAATTAATGAAGTGTTGTAGAAGATGAAAGCGAGGTCCAACAAGAGTAGGTGACCGCGCGAACAACGCTTATACCGGCTATGGAACATTCATGTGTTTACCGAAACTCGGTTACATCTCAATCCCGGCTGTTTCCGGTGCCACCATGACTACGGTAATATTGGAGGTTGCATATGTTTCTTCTTCGTGCCACCAAGAGAGCGGCTCGCGCTTCGATGAATCACCTTCGCACCGTTACCAGTCACGATGAACGTGTCATAAGAAACCTCGTGCCCTCATTACAATTCTCGTGGTCCGGGATACCAATCAACTGTAGCTCCCTGTTGAACGATTCCTCAGCTAACGCGGCTACAATCACAGACCCGTTGTGCAAACAATCATGAATCACGCGCACGGGCCAAGCGCACAATCCACGAACACTCACATGATTTGCTTGGTTTTTGTATCTGTAATGTGATCCACCCGAACCCGCTTCCCCCCGCAAGCATGACCGGTCACCCGTGTTATGTCCAGCAGGGCGGCCACGCTGCTCCTCAGTTTCCTGCAGTGCCCACGATGCCACCGGCTTCTCGTTGGGTAAACCACCATCCCCTTTTGTTGGCTGACTGTCATACTAATCTGTGATCAGTGCAGCATATCGCTCCTGTACTTCAAATTAACGAACCCATCTCTTGT
Source organism: Paxillus involutus ATCC 200175 (assembly GCA_000827475.1). Lineage (NCBI taxonomy): Eukaryota > Fungi > Basidiomycota > Agaricomycetes > Boletales > Paxillaceae > Paxillus > Paxillus involutus. The sequence goes on from KN819369.1 coordinate 62,929, forward strand.
GATTCGTTCTGATGTGTATCAAGAAGCAAACCCAAAGCTAAAGAATCTTGGCCACATTGCCTTATACTATAGACAGCACTGGCATCGACATCGTTGATGTTGGATGCGGTTATGGTGGCTTTGCCTGCGCCATCGAATGTAACCGAATGGGTCACAGGCATTTGAAAAGATTCCCCAGTTCGACGTTCTCCGTGAGTGCATGTCATCCAGTGCAACTTAACTATGTTCTCACTCGTCGAATGAAGGGGATGAGAACGTCCGAACCCACTTCCGATCGCTGTGGAACTAACACCGATTAATCAGGTCAGCCTATCAGCCTTATGCCCGATGGCAGGACGGGCCATATAGTCGTTGGGGATAGGTATTAATTAATGTGATGGGAACGGCCACCCCTCTGAAGCGCTCTAACATCACTTCTAGAAGCTGCTTCATTTACAGCCACGTTTATGTGCTCAGCATCTTGCACAATTACTTGTGCGAGGTTGCTCGCGAATAGCCGTTTCTCTTGCCACTGTGGGGTGCTTACGGATACGGTGGATATCGTGCGGAGATTCACAGTTGTATACAGCGATGCTGTATCTATTGGCGTCGAAATTCACTTCAATCACGGTGTCGAGGGGCACGTTGGAGATGCGAAGATAGGGGGGAAATCGGCGTTATTATTCAACGACAAAAGGTAGAGAATTGCCGCTCACAGCGTCAAACGTCAGGCTATACATTTACATTCCAGTAAGCTGATCTGGTCTTTTTGTGAGGCTTGTTTTATAATCTTTTATAATTTATTTGATAGGAGTATAAAAACAATGTGCGATCTCCCCGGAATACAGTCACTTCTGAGCATCATGGGTCCCGTGCTCAGGAGAGAGGCGTAAGCAAGGACCCACATGCAGAAACGGTACTGACGGATAGGCGAGGAGAAAACGTTTGTAATGAAGAGATCAGATCCATTACAAGTTTCCTAGGCCAGGACGTACAATTCTTCGCCTCTTCTACTCGAGGGGATCACAGGAGAGTGAAAGGAATTTTTACTATCCTGCAATCGACTCGCAGGGACGACTTCGATGTTTCCCAGTCACGGTCTCTCCCTGGAGAAGGAGAAGACGTTCTGATGTCGTTGACGGTCGGAACCCTCGATGTTCAGCCATTTTGTCCCAAAACTCCCGCTTTCATCGACTGGAAACTCATCATCCACGGTCTTCTTCCAAACACGAATGGGCCAGACAGCACGATACAATAGCGCTAACTGAAGGCGCGGCTCGTACCTTGCGGCCCTTACCTTCCTTCCGTGAGTCTGAGTTGGCCTTGCAAACATCGCAAATCTGATTCATTCCACGGTACAGCAGAATGTCTCAGGCGATGAAAGATAGTACGACGATCGTTGCCGTGTTGCAAAGTCGCAGGCAAAGAGATCCTTCCTTTCGCAGTGAAATCATGGGAAGCTAAGGTGGGTCCTCTGCTGAAATCTTTCCCAGCATAGCAACTAACTGGACTTGATATGTCTCACCACTGGGCCGGGACTATCGAATCATCTGCGTCGAACTTGTGGGAGAGGGAGTGCGCAACAAGTAGCATCAGTCAAAGTTTGGAGACAGGCAGAGAGGCTGGATAGCATGCCGAGAGGTGCTCGCATTTGATGCTGGGGTGCATGTCCACAACGTGTACGCAGACGTCGCGACATTTGTTCTGGAGAACGAGTATCAATTGCTCGATCTCCTAAGTTGCCTCGATGATGTTCTCAGGTCTTTCTGCCCAGGTCTTTCATCACACGAAGTACGAGCAGTCCGATCCAGAGTCGCATAGCACCGGCGCGGAACTTGTACCTATGCATGGCCACCATTCCCAGTTGTTAACTCGTTATCATGCTGCGCATTCGTTCTCCCGAATGCCAACCCTGGGGCTATGAAGGACTTTGCTTGTACTGCGTGTCCATGCCAGCCTCGACCATCCGACTCTTGCGTTTGTGCCAGAAACCACTCACAGCTTGAGATGACAGGTCTGATTCACATCGACGGTCTTCGAATGTCCGTAATGCTGCCTGCGACTCTGGATATTCATTACCTTTGGGGCTTAGGTACTTTGCGATGGGCTACTTGCCACACGATCCATCATGATCGAGACAGCCATCGACTCTGAGGCTTTGTTGGCCGCCACACACAGTCATGGACTCGTTCAGGCGGGATGCAACTGCATGCATCCTTTGGTTCTGCCTAAGCTATTTCACGGTGCCTCTTCGCTCAATTAGCCATCGGGTGCACCGAGAGGGGTCAGGAAGTCGTTACTCTGCTCAAAATCAGAGGGCTTAGTACGATATCAAGTCCCCCCATTCTAGATACTAGCTATGGTGTTGGTGGGTTTGAGATGAGATGATGACAATGACAACTGTGCCAACTGCACTGCAAGAAACATCCGACATGAACCTGCTCCGATGATCTATGGTCATTATCGTCTCCATCTAAAACCTCCACAACTACACACCTCACAACTCGTGCGAACCCCGAATGATCCTGACTCCTCGTCTATTGATCATCTTCCGGGAGTCTGCGACTTTCTCAGATTGATTTGAACACCTACCCATTTGGCACTTGCACGATGAAGTGACAGGTTAACCTCTATGAAACTGCATGGATAAAGGCATGTTACCGATCTATGGACGGATTAATACTTGTTCGTGGAAGATGATATTCTCAAGTCACCATCCACATTCCCTCCTCCACCAGTCGGGCACATTGGTAGTCTTTTCCCGGACATGCCAGTGGAGCAGATCAGGTAATCAAACGTCCCTTCAACATTGATATGTTCGACGATTTGACAGGAAATATATCCATATCAACCGCGACTCGAGAGTCGAAAGATGCCCTACTCACGGAAGAACCTACTCGTGGTCAATGGCACCAAATCAGCGTGCCATGGACCGTGCCACGTCCCCGGTAGCTGTTCTGACGCAGAGGTCCATTCTGCATGATGCGCCTACGAGGACGGTAGTTGTTCAGCATGTTTTTTTTCCCTTGGTGATGACACAGTCTTACTCCCGCTTCCAGACTTGGGAGTCACGAGCCAGCCATACTTCCGGAGTGAGTAGTCGTACCCGCGTAGGCAATTCTCTTCGCCTAACAACAAAAAGTCCAATCAACCGATGAGTCGTGGCGAGTCTTCAAAAGGACGCACGGTCATCGCCACATAACTGACGTACCGCACAACTTATCATGGCCCCCATTCCATTCCATCGCATGAACCACGGCCGAGTATAAATTTGGGCTCGAGAGGAAATCGTGCAACAGCTTTAGAGCACAGTAGAGTTCTCTAATAGCAGCCAGTAGCATCTAGGTTATTATCGTCGGAGGGGGTTAAGCAGGTCTCTCAGAGGGTTGCCCTAGAATCCGAGCCTGGGATGCACAGGGAACCTCAGGTTAAGAGGTCCACATGTTCGCCGAGTCCACCGGCGGAGAAAAGTCGAGTCGTCGTGGGTTATTTACTCACAACTGGGTTCGCAGATAGGGATGATAATCAAGTCGAGGGTGGCTGATCTGTACCCGGACGCGTCAACGGTGTCTCGAATATTGGAAAGGGACGGGACCCACGTGGTGCGGGTGTTACTTATATCGAGTGCGACGTCCTGCGTGGACTGCAAGTCATCTGGAGCGTTCGTGACAGACCCCAAACCTAGATCCAACTCGGATAAGCAGGCCGTGTATTATTGACTGGCGATGCTACGCCCCTAGTGTCTTTTTTAGTCCCCTTATCTTGTGAACGTTCAATTGATTTCTACGAGTCCAAGAACGAGCATGCGTGGTGCATAAAGGGAGATGCAACCCCTGCAGTGGTCGACCTTGGGCCTCGGAGGGAAGGACGGATCTGGCCGCCAGACTATGGGAGGACCGCATCAAGTGAGAATTCCAGTCCCTGCCGCCGATGGCCTAGACTGAACAAGCTGACACTGTGATGCGTGGTGCATAACTACGATTGATGGGAGAAACCGTTTGGGACAAACGACCCCATCGTGCAAAGATCAGTGACAGAGAAGGCGATCCTGATCAGCCGATGTGCGAGATCAATGGCTGTTAGGCTTTGACACTGAGGTACACGCGTATTCCGTCTTCGGCGGGATGCTTGAGAATGGATATCGGTGCAATGTGACTCTAGAGGTGCGGTTCTCAGAATAAGTGTGGACAATGAATGTTCATTTTTTTAATCACCGTGATAAGGTATTACAGTCCTGTTGGTGGACGTCCTGCCCACTGCCCAGGTGACCGCAAGTTGATCCACGCCATCGGCATAGGAACAGGCTGCGTGGTATTTCTTTCTCAGCTCGTCTTGAAGACATTCCGATCCTCATCCGCAGACGCGCTGGTTTTGCTGAGGTTGTGCCAATCAGCGTCAAAAACTCTCAACAAGTTGTGAAATATACCCCAAGCATTGATATTGCAGATTAATGCGGCTCCTATGTATTTGATTATGTACAGGGCTCGTGGGTCGGATTGTGGACTCGGCCATAGAACGGGACGCATGGAACTGTTCACCCTTCGAAGTTTGTCCCGATTCTTTGTGTTTTCTACCATTCGCAAGCCCTGACAGGGTAACCCTAGTTCCCCAAGAACGCTAAATGGCTAGATACCTCGATGGCAGGTCTCCAACAACTTCACTTCGCCGCGTTTCCTCCACCGTGACAGTCGATATGTTCCATAGATGAATGGAATTCCTGCCAGTACGAGCTTCTTCTGGCCGCAGACCTTTCCAAGTGACTTTCGAACGGAAAAGTTCATTCGTCTGTCAGTGTCAAAAAAAACACGGTGCACGGAACCAAAATGCAAATTTGATCTCGGAGCGCCGCTGACAAGATTGGAGACTCCCCGAGTCCAGGCTCCACGGATCAGGATCAGGAAGCTAATGGTACATTCCGAGTTCCCCAGATCGATTCGTAGGTGCGCCCTATGTACGAATCGCAAATATTCGAATCCGGCATCGCACTCGTCGCGAGGGACTTTTTCGTTTCTTCAAATTCAAGCTCACCATCATCGTCACCTATCTACATCGGCATATATTGCCATCTTGCTACGAAGCCCGGTGTTTCCTCGCTGCGGAACCGCGCCTGCGAGAAAAAAGCGCTGCGGAATTGGAAGCCTCTCAGATCCAATTCAAAGACGCGCAGACTGCCAGCTTTTCCGGCGAAAGTTACCCGCAGTTACCCCAGCCAGCTAGCCAGCAACCAGCCAAGCCCATAGGCAATCTGCCAACGGGACTAGACGCGGGCGCCCGACAATGCCACATGTACAGGATCGAGACTAGATCTAATTTTGTGGGTATGTACTCTACTAAGAGTGCTTAGGAGTTGCGGCATCCTCCTGTGAAAGGTCATATGAGACGTCCAGCCTGCTACCGTGGTAATCGGAATAGCCCGTGAAATCCCCCCCTGGTGTCGGTGAGGAATTGCTCGTTTTGATTGGCGTAAAGAATGCACGATGAGCTTCCTTGCAGATCCTAGTCCACGGGAATGTCGGCGATTCAGTTGCCCTATGTCCTGGGTTTGCCCTGCCCGTTGGCGCCTAGTATCAGCCAGCTGGCTAGACTGAACTTTCCCGTATCGGACACGCGACGGCTGGAACGTACACCCCCTTCTTCTGGTCTGTCAACGTTCGAGCTATCGGCCGTCGAGTTTCGTGATGGGCCTATCGTGACCCGTGTGGCCACGATGGCCGTGAACAGGCAACACGGCATTCTGTCGACATCCTACGCCATCCAGGACGGTGACCCTGATCTCGCAGCCGTAAGCGCATACGTTCTCTTCCACAGTGGCCCCACCCAATCCACAAGATCAGTGGTCAAACCACCCATCCGCCATCGCCTGCCCGCGCGCTACCCCGATGGAATGGAGATATCCGACAGATAACTCGGCCGAGGACACGGGCACACAATCTCCCTCAAACGGGAAGTCCCGCAGCGTGGAGACGGCGCGTGATTGTATCACCTGGATCAGGGCATCATGGCATTGCTAGCGTCGGTGATTGCGCTGCCCTTAACCGTTGATGAAGAGTTCCTGAAATGAACACGGGATGCTGTAAATGCCTTCACATGCCTTTTCTTTTTTTCTTCTTCCTTCTCTTTTCTCTTTTTTCTTTTTTTCGTTGCTTAGACCGTGCTAAAGTCGCTCGTACATACCATACAAGGATCGGCCATTCGAGAATGCCCCCGTGACATGCTAATTGACATGGTCTGATTGGGGTATCCCCAGACGCTTCCGGGCGTTAGGAGAGATAGGTTGAACTTTGAATGTCAACTTGTCCTGTCATGGACCCACTCAACAATCGATCGTTGTGATTCCCTCAGATCGGGCTACATACCTCCACAGCCTGAGCCCGACTCCGATGGCCGGTATTAAAGATGCACAAATCGGTCGATAGCATCACCAGTGCAAAGATAAGACAGCCTAGCCCAAGCTGCGACTACATCATGCACAGCAAGTTTCGCCACATTAAGAGTCGATACGGGAACGTTGCTTGCCCACTGGGCAGCTAGTACTAATCATTGATAGTGGTCGAAAAGGTTAAGTTTCCGGAGATAAATACGTATGCGGTCGTAATTGAGTCCAATGAAAGCGAGAGCATACTAACCAGTACAGCAAAACTCCAAGAAAAGAGGTTACACACGTTCGACTACGATTTAGAGCGTTTAAAACGAAAACAAATACGAATACTCAAGGGGCGATATGCATCAGAAAATCGAATTGATTACGAGAGCATGCGACTGGCTGCATTCAGTGGCAGCCGAGGCCAGAATCTACTTTGCCAGGTCGTGCAAGAAGACCAGTCGTGGAACGTGAATTACGAATGGGACAAGCTGGGAAGAACATTTTTTAGATCGGTTGATAGTGCCTTCTCCACGGAGCTCCGGGCTGCCTCACGCAACAGCTTCATGGGCACTAGACGACCGCATGTCCACGTGGTGCTGCAGACGAGGAGGCGACCGCTGACGAAGAGGCAGAAGATGGTCGTGGCCACGGTCAGATGACGACGGGTATACAGCCGTGCGTGCGGACGGCACATCGATCCAAGACTGGATCTCTGGTAGCTGATTGGGGTGCTGCGGCTTTCTTGAGTCAGGTATCGACGTAAGCGGTGCAATCGAAGGGTGACTGTAGTGGTATGGCGCAAGCGGAGTCACATGTGTGGAAATAGGAGGCAGCTGTGTTGACTGCGGCGGAGTCCTTGGCCGCGTCATAGTGGTTGCCAGCGGCCCTCTGCGGTGGGGGAACTGGTCAGGTCTGGAGCGACCATGGGTGCGCTCAAAGAGGCCACATTTGTTGCAGAGCTGCAAGTGGATATGTCAACAGTGTGACATAATGGGGGGCCGTAACACCTCTTACCACTTTGCCGGGACTGAGATTGGATCTTCGCCATGTAGAGGTATCGGTCGTGCAGCAATTGAAGCATCTTCTGCGAACCCTGTCGCTCAGCTTCGTCGCTGCATCGTCTGTGAAACCAATGGTATAATGGGTTTGTCCTGGGAGAGGGTACGAAAGCGACCCGCTCTCGCGCGATGTGACGCTGCTGTGCGTCAGAGGCGGGCTGTTGTAAGCCGGCGAGACATGGTATGGGTGCGAATCATGGGAATATCTGTGCTCGGGGTGTGGCCGTGAGCTGTAAGAATAGCTGTGAGATGGCCGTCCAGAGTCTCGGACGGGATCATGGGGGTACGGCCTTGATTGCCGACCCATCGGCTCTTGGGAATAGTACGCATCAGAATAAGCCGAATGGTCACCCGAACGGTCGGGAGGCGAACGACGAGGAGCCGGTGACGACACTGAAGAACGATCGAGTGACGAGACGGACAGAGAGGGTGAGTGGGTGAGAGTCGCTATCGGGGGAGGACTGGGTCTACGGTAAGAGTGATCATAGTAGTCATAATCACGTCGGTGACTAGGGCATAACGAAGGTTAGCTTGAATCATATGTAGACCGGATCAGTGATACATACGAAGATGGCAATGGCATTGATTCGACACGATGAGGCATATGAAGAGTTGAACGGGTGGGCGCTTGAGATGAGAGGTGGGAGGAGAGAGGAAAGCCAAGTGAGGGATTGTTGACAGAGTGCTCTGATTTATCAATGGTAAAGGGTGTCGAGAACTGATAAAGGATCAACAGATCAAAAGACGGCGCGACATCGAAGGAAACAAAGAACGAACACCGCGCTGATCAAAGGGATCAGGAAGTCTTAAATTTGGCAGGAGGGCTGTTTCGAGAGATCTGGTGTCTAGTTTTTGGAAAAGGCAAGTGTTTAGGAAAGAGGGATTCCGGACGAGGCTGGGCTCACCGTTATCAGGAATGCGATGATCAGATGTAGCCGTGGAGGGTTCACGTGGAGACAAATAGCGTGAGGAGCCGTGGCGGTCTTCCCTGAGGAATTGAGGTTAGGAATGTGAACGAGACGATTTGGTGTGGTATTTGAGGACTTGCCAGGAACTAAGCTTGCTCTTCTGAGAAGATTCGCTGTGCGGTAGAGCGGTCTGGTGATCCGAATGGGAGAACATGGGTCCAGGTGATTGAAGGGGAAACGAATGTTCTGAAAGACATGAATCGGTTACAGAAGTCATTCCGTGTCTGAACGTGCCCGAAGTTCCTCCCCTTGTCGCTTGTCCTCACGAACCTCCTTCCTTTTTTGACACCTACCCGCGATCCAGACCAACACGATTCCGTACAAATTCCGTAGGAAAGGCAAGGGCATCCGCTTCCAATTCCTCTTGGTTTTTTTTTCATTATTTTATATTGCCGATTATTATCCATTCCTCAAGCGGAGATCCAATCTCTCCGCCACGGCACAGGTTCCATTTTAATCGCCGACTTGCGAACAATCCAGCGACTCGGCTGTCAACATTCGTTCACCCGCTGGCCTGTCGTTGCGGTTGTCCATCGGAGAGCCGGTAGCAGGATTGGACAGCACATCGCTTCTTATCGCGAAATGGTCGCTGAAACTCGCCGGAATTGAAACAGAAAAAGAGGGGATGCCCTAGCCCTGTGCGAGACGCCGCGATCATCCTTTTCTCTGGGCGTATTTGGACCAAAAGTGCGGGTAGGGTATCAACTTGATCGCCTACCCTATCACAGCGACCCTGCCATCAATCAGATTCCGATGCCCTTCATTTTTGAGAGCATCGCGTCAATACAACCCCATTTGGAAGCAACTTCAGCAGGCATCTTCCGTTCCTTCTCTGACCCTTTCCGTTGTTTCCCAAGTAACGCTCAATATCTTTTTTTTGGTTCCTATCTGCTGGACAACTTTCATCTGCTGTGTGAGGCCTTTACCGGGAACCTATGCTGCATCTGATTGGCATGATGACTGATTGATGATTGGTTGTCCTTGAGATCGTCCTACATCACGATGGGACTGATCACCAACACGGCGTCTGCTGCTTAGTTTAGCACTCTTCGATACCCCCTATCCCACCTGTCCAGATGCGTACAGATGCGGGGACGCGTCACGATATGAAATACCGCCGACGTTCGATCGACTGGGGTCTATTTACTATGAGGTCTGCTCCTAACTCGGAAGCTTGCGCCGTTGGCCAATCTTCTAGTCTCTCATGGCGCGCTGGACCATTCAAGTTGTCCTTGTCACAGCCGTTGTCATCCCAAGTTTGGGAAATGAGACGATTCCTTTCCGGGAATACAGCTTATTTCCTCACGTTCATGACGGTGGCCCGACGCATGCTGTGTCACGCGTTGTTCGTCAACTGCGCAGTCTGTGTATCGTTGAGCTCGAGCGCCACAGACCGCATGACTCATCGATGCCATGAGATGGTGTGTACGAATCGACAGATTACGCATTCTCGTTCGTCTAGAAGCCGAAACCGGCGGGCGACTTCTTTTCCATATTTGAAGGTCGACGAAGGAGCACCACCGATGCCGTCAACCATCATTTCATCACATCACCGCTCGCAGTAGGTCCCGGACTTTTACCTGCATCATCACCGATCAAGCAACCGTACGCCTTCCATATCAGGTATGTAGCGAACGCGAACAGTGTCTTGTCTATACGTGGAAGACGACACCAAGTGTTTGGTTCAACGCGGACTCGTCGAAACGGTACATATGACACGTTGGCAGTCGTCTAGGAAAACGTCTCTTTAGCCACGATCACCTCTTGGCCTTTGATGCCATGCTACTAGTACGCATCAACATGATACCAAGTTTGGCGTGGGAGCGCTATCTCCACCTGCTAGTCCCGAGTTCGGTGTGTAGCGATAGGTATGAACGAATATCTGAGGACTCTTCTTGTCTCCCTGACAGCACTTTTGTTTCACAGCCAACGAGTGCGCTGTCAGCTCCACAGTGACCTGTGGTCGCTTCATTTGACTTATCTAACACAATTGGTTCCATGGAGAATGAGATCTGACGTTTCATCCATATTATCTTTCGTCGAGGGCGTGCCGTTCCGATTCGCTCACACGCATCGTCATTAATCTTGAAACTCGTTTATTGGGTCGTCGTGGCACATTCAGCGACTCCAGAATAAGTTATAGTGAACGCTGTCCGAATACTGGGACTTTCTTCTCCGTTTCACTTGACGACTCTTCGATGTTAGCCTCCCCTTCATGCCACGTGGGGTGCGCTCGCTGCGTGATCACTGCTTTGAGACGACATACGGGCGCGGCACACCGACCGTCCGAATTAGCAACGTCTCTTCATATCAACCACCCAAACAGTAATGCCGACAATCCGCCATCATGTGCGCCACAGATCTAGATCTCGCCATTATCATCATCCCCTTCCATCGTTCCCAGCATCCCATGGCTGTCCATGACCCAGGCTCCCACCAGCTGCTCCAGTGTCGATGGCGCCATACTTGTTGTCGTTGACCCTGGCTAGGACTCTGTCACGTCCGTGCTTTGGCGCTGGGCTGTCCCCCCTTTCTCAATTGTGCGTGTGACAGTCGCCAGGCATGCCACAGACGACGCATTAATTGAGGCAACTCCAATACACACACATGTCGACTGTCATGATAACCACTCCACGACAGAGAGCCTACCCGTCCTGAAATAATTCGTCAACTCGATTACGGCCAGTGGCTGAGCCTGGATACCACATGATAGCGATCCCCGAATTAGGAGCGTCCTGTGTACGAACGCGGGGCACGTTCTCGAAAATACCCCTCCGTTACCCACGTGGATGTTCTAAAAGAGAGTAAAGGGCACTTTGTACGATGTCATTGCTTTGCGTGGAATGAAACAATGGACTCGGGCTGTACATGCATTGTCCTTGGCACCGTGCTAACCGGGCATATACGTTCTTTCAAGGGCCTAGCGCTTTTGTACTGTTCCCGGCTGACAGCACCGAGCGCTCGATGCGCAGCAGGCACAACCCGACAAGGTCGCCGTCGATTCTTGAGGCGACTGGCGTCAACACGCACGCCGAAACGAAATACGATGGCGTTCTCACCGGACCAAGGTTGTACAATGTAAACCCGCTCCACCCCGACAAGACCGCAAACCAACTGGACCCACTACCCAACCTACTCACTTCACGGATCATGTGTCATGTCATCCCCGCCGCACCCCCATCTGACAGCATCAAGCAACTTAACGTTGTAGTTTGGATTTGGGCATTGGCGTCAGCGGCAATAGGCGTTTAAGGAGTGTTTGCCACGATCAAACGGCGGGCCTGGTCATTGATCTACTTATCCCCTTGATCCCTGAAAGCCTGATCCCCTGATCATGATGTATTACGACGCACTGATCATTGATCATGCCCACGAGCGGCCTGCAGTGCTGTAGTCGGGTCCGAGGACTCACAGGGGCCTCCACGTGCGTTTCATAATGCACCAGCTATAGCACTTGTGATGGGAAGCGACGAGTACGACGGATCAGAAAGGGGCTGATGGGAATAGGACGTCTGGTGAGAGAGTTTTTGGGTCCGGTGATCAGACTTTTTTTCGTAAATAGCGAATGCCTGATGCGATTTTCAAGCTTGCTGGGAGAAGGGGGCCTCGGCTTCGTATGGCAGTGGCACATGGGACGCCACTCGGAGGAACGATTCAGGTCTAGTGAGGGGTGGTTCTGGGATAATTTTCTTCTGCTGCGGCCTGTGGCACTAGACACACGTACACGCGGGCACTCGCACACCGTATGGGTGACAAGACTAGTATCAGCACACGTCTCTGGACAGAATCAGAGTTATTGTTAACGTTGATCATTGATTATGCTGTGGCTGTTTACGTGGGAGAGGGGGGTAACTTAGGGGCGACTGACCTCGAGGACTCGGACTGGATGGGGTTATCGTGCCTCTGATCATCAGCGATCAAGCGATCATCATCAGCACTGGCATAACTGGCATGGATGACTTCATCTCGTACGTAGAGCTAGACTAACGGGTCAAACATCTGGCGCACCCCATGAATCCAAAGGAGACCGGGCTGTGAAGAAGGGCTCTGGCGCTCCCCACTGCCAGTGCTCTACCGCCGAGAAAACAACATCCCCAGAGCAAAGTAAACACCGCGGTGTCACCCCGCCGCCGCAGGACACACCATCAAGGGATCGACATCAGAGTACTAGTATGTGGGATATCGGAACACAGGAAACGACCCTTGTTCCGTAGCTTCAGATTCGGTCTGGGCATCACGAGTGATACGGATTCAGAGCACAATGTGATCACTGATCACGTCAAGACTCAAAAAGGCGTCTCGAATCCGAGTCTTGATGCGATCGTGGAAGTGTATCATATCAGTTCATAGCTTGTGCCCCTTGATGAGCAAGCTGCATATACGTACGCACGGCATTGATGCGGCAGATGGCGGGGAGGCTGAAAGAGAGAAAGAGGGAGCACTGTTGTGATGACTGTTGTGATCATGGCAAGGATGTGGTGGGTTGGCTGGGAAGTGATGAGCCTCGGGGTTATCGTAGTGATGTGGCGGTATCAGACTCGTATCGATCAGTATCGGACTTGGGCTATGGCCTAGAGGTTTCGAGATTGCCAGGGATGAATATTATGAATTGATGAGCGCCGCCAGTGATAGTGAGCGCTGAGCATAGGATGATTCAATTTCACGCGACCCCGAGTTGCGATCGGAAGGTCAATCGATCGTGTTGTTGCACTTGGTGAAAACATCTAGCCGGGGACCATCAACGTTTCAACCCGTAGGTGCTCTGGTATTGTAAACTCGTACGTACTATAGGAGTCCGAACATCTACATCAATTCCATTACCCTCGAGAAACCGACGAGACAAGAGAATGAGTCCTTGAGACATCACACAAACAATTCCGTAACAAAAGCGCTATCATATCAACCACCCAAACCGCTATCCAAATCACCCAATGTCTCCACCGCAGAGCTGTCCAACAGAGCCCTTCATCGCCGTCCATCTAATCCCCATCTACTCCTCCTCCATCTCTGTGGAACTTTCCACTAGCAAGTTTGGTGCTGCCGTTGACCATATACGTACCGTGCCATCATGGCTTCCAGTGGCAAACATCATCGGATCGTCCGTTGCATTGTTCCAGCTGATACACATCAGGTCCCTGGAATCCGGGTTTGTGGGGCGAATGTAACGAAGGAGAGCAGCCGTGTCTCGATCCCAGACGTGGACATCACCCGCTGTGTTAGGCGAGATCATCAGCTGTGCTCCAGGCTAAGACAGATGGGGAACGAACTTTTCCCAACACAATAAACGAACTGTTCGTCTCTGCCACCAAAGTGACATGATCCAGCAATGGAAGTGGGAAAGTTGAGCACGAATGTGTGCTTGAGTTGGAGTCGCGATGTGACAGCGCTTTCTCCGTTTGGCCGCCCTCGGTCTTTCACAGTCTCAAGTTTCCAGAGCTGAGGCGCCGCCTGGGGAATCCAACTATTAGCAAAGTCATGGCAGACAACTAGCAGTCACATGCCTGCTCGAACGACACGAGCACAGCAGAGCTGCTCTTCGCCACGGAGATGTTGCGGACTTCATCAAATAGCGGTGTTTGACTGAAACACAAGTGAGCACCGGATTGCGGGACGCGCGCAAGCAGACTGCTCACTTCTCCTTTTGTTTTGTCTGCATGTTGTACACTGGAAAATGGAGGTCGGCTATCAGGCACTGCAAGGGCCGTGAGCACGTACCGATGATCCGTTTTTCGACTCTCGTGTGATGGGTGGGCTGTGGTCCAGTCGTCGGTGGTATGGAGGGCCCTATGCCGATAAGGCGCGAACAATCAGATGTCACCGCAACATCGCTCAGTCGAATGTGTCCAAGGTCGTACGACTCCAAAACCTTGAAGCGCGGTCGAGTTAGCTCAATCATTACATCACGAACATTTCTTACCTTCCCACGCGGATCCTGAATGGAAAGTGCGGTTAGCTCAACCACACCCCCGAGTGAACGGTTTACATACAAGCTTTACCACATCACTACCTTCGACCGAGAGGAACCCTGATAACGATGATCAGCGAGGGAAACCATGGAGGAACATGACATGCCCTACCCTGTCCGTTAGGAAGCCAGACGACGGAATTGACAGTTCTTCCCCGGTCTATTGTTTGCCTACAAACGCCATCCTATGCAGACTGTCAGCATCAAGCACCAATACATTGAAATAGGTTATACCTCTGACCACAACTTGATGCCACGGGTGAAACGTGTGAGGAGTGCTCTGCTATTGGGGGACCTGTACCGTACACCATGAGATCACCAGTAGACGCGTGCCAGGAAGAAACAGATTACCAAGCTACTTGGCTGACAAAGCCCCTAACGTGCACGAGCGTACGATGAGGTATGAAGCGGTCCTGCAACGGAGATTAGCTGTCAAAAGATGTCACACAACTAACCGCTTACCCCAACGCGATAGATGACCGCACTTCTGTCCCAACTGGTAATGGCGTCAGACTCCATACCCAACAAGGTAACGTCAAAACCTTACCTTGATGTGGCCAGGTACTTCCCATTCGGTGAAAACTGGACATGGCGCACGAGGGCCTGGTGGTTATCGAGCTCTTGGGATTGTTCCAGCATGCCGAGTTTTTTAATTGCAATCGTCATCCGGGTCGCCCGCAGAGCTGCAGTCCCAAGATCTGGAACTGGACTTGCGTATGTTTCAGGGTTCGCAGTTAACGAGGTTTGCCACCACGAATCTCTGCGTGCGAGCCCTGGTCGGGTGGGCGTTCGAGCAGATTGAAGCTTTATCACAGCTCGCACGGCATTCTGGAAACGCCGCCGAGGATCGGAGACTTCTAGACTTCCGGTCTCGTGCTTGTGACCAACAGAAGATCCCGGAATCATCGTTGAGGCCCCGTCGGTGGCGAACTGCGCATCCGGGAATGGAAGTACTGTTTTGATCTTGCGAGGCTCACACACCCAGCTGAGCAAGCGACTGCAGTACGTGCGTGTGATTGTGATGCGCTCGCTGCACCACCGCAAGGCAATTAGATGTGCTCGCACTATGCCAAGGCCAGCCAGTTCATTGAGGACCTCGGTGATGACCTCCTCGAGCCACTTTTGGTCTCCGTGGCGTGCAAACGTCCAACGTTCCAATACAAACCAACCAGAAATGGAAACGAGGCCTAGCAATGCAACCCCCTGAACACAAAACACGACATTGAGGGCGAGACATTACGCAAAAGAAACTGAGAACGTACCGTCAGGACGACTATTATCGTTGAAGTAACTTTGCTCTGTGAGATGGAAAAATCGATACAGGATTAGGTGGAAACTGCGGAGTTCTTACCTGTCCGGAAGAGTATGTGAAGAGCACGACCCCGGCAGAGAAACAAGCGACGGCGATGATGAGGAAGACGAGTGGTGATCCTTTCATCCAGACGAGAACCCACCACGGGACTCTATGCAAAGGTGAGCGGCTGATATCACTTAGCATGTAAGACACTGAGAAGCTACACAAGACCTCACTATATCGATTGTTTCCAGGTCAAACCCAGTAGGCCATTTACTCCGCCTGCAATGCTGAAAACCAATGACGAGAGCCAAAAAATGTTCACGCTATCAGCAAGGATGTTGCCTGTGACATTGTTTGAGTACTGCAGCAGCGACGCATCTACCAGGCCGAAGAAGATAGATAACGTGGAGACATTCAGCAAATTCTTTATCGCATGCTGTTGATGGAACCAGATAGTTGGAATGCCTGTGTAGCCAATGGGTAAACCGAAAATGGATAGGTTTTCGCACCCACCAATCTCGATAAATATGGACAACGCGATAGTGATGTTGTCGAGGTGACCGCCGATCTCAGTAGTTAGGTCATGCGTATAGCGCTGCACCGCTGGAGAACGAAACTGATCTGGGAATTGGGTCGCGTGAAGTCCAGAGAACGACAAAACGATGAAAACACTGACTTTTGTATCCATTTAGACAAGTAGCCCAGTACTAGACCTACGATGTGAGAAATGCACGAAACAATGAGCGAGAGGTTACATACGTTTAAGTCGTTTTCGAATGCCCTCATCGACTGACTGATGGCTTCGTCGGTAAATTCTTGAAACTCGTTGAGGCAATGGGAGAATGCTGCGACATCCTTGGCAAAATGGTCAAGTTGTTCGGGCAGCATCTCAGGATCAAGGGTCCCCTGTAAGATGGCCACCGATGGACGGCGGCGCCAGCCTGGCCGCCGTTCCATGAGATTAAGGTTAATAGGCGCTTCCTGAGGGTTCCGGGCAATTTTGCGGGGATACAAGCACGCAGCGTTCTCTCGAAACAAGAACAAGAGCTTCGCAAGTCGCTCCTGCAGTTTAGACGCAGAGGACACAATCCCTACGGAGCTCCCCAATTGACGAGCGGCATTTGCAAAATCGCGAAGCTGAGGAGAGATGAGATTGGGCAGAATAATCAGCTGAATACATACCTCCTTGTCGAGATTTTGGACTCGTCTTCGAATTAAAACGGTTAGCACATACGACAGAGAGCAGATGATCAGTTACATTTCAAACTTGTAGAAGAGATCTGCGCCTGTACTCTGTAGCTTTTCATCCGTCGAAGGCGCTGCGGAAGAGTTCTAGCATAGTTCGCAGTGATGAAGCGTCGACTCACGTGAATGTTCCTCTGAGGTGGACGGGTAGCTGAAATCTGCGACACCTCGTTAGGATAGACACTGCAGCCACGAACAGGAAACCTTGCCTGCTTGCACTACGTTGTTCTGCTCTAGCCCAGCCAGTGCGTCGATAAGACTGCACAAGGCTCGTCTCCGTCTGGGATCAATCCCCGTACCAAAGGTGCGCAAGGTCCTTTGAGTAGCGCTTGTCGACGTGGATCGAGCGCTCGTCGGTGGATATAGAGACGTGGACATCCACGCATCTTGATCCATGTTGTCCATTAGATGAGAATAGGACCAAGCCTGATAAAACTTGCAGGTGTAGAGAAGTTCGTGAAAGCATCTTCGTAAGTTAAGTAGCGGAGTTGGGTAGAGGGCAAGGAAGCTGCGAGGAGCTGCCAATGCACTGGCAGCTTCAGAATGGAAGCAAGTCCCTGACTTGTGCCACGCCTATCACTGTTCAGGCGCCCCAGGTTCCATTCTTGGCGTAACGATCATGAACATGTGCTAGCCACCATGATCGCAGACGCACTTATGCTATTAACATAGCCCCGTGGAAATGGAGAAAGGTGGAAAGGAGGCGGCAATGATCGTCTACTTTCAAGCTCCAGATTCAAGTGCATTTTGTCCAGTGTGTACCAAGACTTGATGAAATCGGCGAAACGGTAAACTTGAGTCTGCTGCTTGGCAAGAAGTCAGCGATCTAGAGCTCATTCAACGGAACTCTCACAAGCGTCGTGTAGGACTAGTTGCCTTGCTGCATACACGCATATCATGAATCAGGATAGGTGTGGCGCAGTAAGGCTGGTGTAACTCGATATCCGACCGGCGACGACTCGTTCTCACGCAACACTGTGTGCATTTATAATGCCACTCCCAACGCATGTGTGTATGGTGAGAATTGCGTCTCAGAGTGATGTGGGCAGCTGCCACCGAGATAAAGTTAAGTTGGTCCAGTCCGTTGCTGAAGTGCAATAGCCAAAAAGAGTCGGCCAGCCACGACTTACATAATTCAGCATTACCTCGGAATACACCGAGAGTGCCACCTCACCTCATGAACCATTTCTACCTAAAAAGCCTATTCTCCGAGTGACTCCTGAGCCCAAGAGGCCGCCGAATCGCCTCGAGGCTCTCATCCCGGCTATATGCACGAGGCGTATCCGAGTCAATCCTTCATGTACATACCTGACCAGATCGAAACTTGCATGCTGAAAGTGCCATACTCATGGATTCAGGCCGCTTGCACAGTACCTTACTTGATGGCTCGACGGGACAACTTTCCCTTGCAAGGTCCTCTTCCACTTTGTTTAGAAAAACATGCATTGACAGGCCACGCAGACGACGGCGGCTTACCGGCCCGTGGGCAGATCCCTCGAGGCCTGGGGAACCCTTTCATTCGTGTTGTGTGGTGCTCAGCAGGTGAGGATAACTTCCAATCAAGGCAACCCGAGTCGGAGTCTGGCAATTGAAGTACTCATCGATTGCATTGATCATCGATAACTTGCCTCTAAGTCGACC
>KN819369.1:81465-92665 GCA_000827475.1 Paxillus involutus ATCC 200175
ATTTCTACCTAAAAAGCCTATTCTCCGAGTGACTCCTGAGCCCAAGAGGCCGCCGAATCGCCTCGAGGCTCTCATCCCGGCTATATGCACGAGGCGTATCCGAGTCAATCCTTCATGTACATACCTGACCAGATCGAAACTTGCATGCTGAAAGTGCCATACTCATGGATTCAGGCCGCTTGCACAGTACCTTACTTGATGGCTCGACGGGACAACTTTCCCTTGCAAGGTCCTCTTCCACTTTGTTTAGAAAAACATGCATTGACAGGCCACGCAGACGACGGCGGCTTACCGGCCCGTGGGCAGATCCCTCGAGGCCTGGGGAACCCTTTCATTCGTGTTGTGTGGTGCTCAGCAGGTGAGGATAACTTCCAATCAAGGCAACCCGAGTCGGAGTCTGGCAATTGAAGTACTCATCGATTGCATTGATCATCGATAACTTGCCTCCTAAGTCGACCATCCTATCCTCCTTATGTAGCACCCTCAGGCTAGGTGGCTCTTTAGCACGTTGTTCATGTGGCGACTTTCTTTTTGAATTTTTGTTCTTTCACTGCCAATCGGGAGGAAGAGACCCCGCCACTTGTTTGACTGCTACATCCTACAGCATCCTATGACCAACTTTTCCTCAGACGAAGCGCGGAGTAGCATCGAATACATCACTAGCGTAGTGCCAAAGGTCTGTTTCGATGTTACTGCTAACCCTCTAAACACATCTATTCATTGCAAGGAATCACAGGTGCGAGACAATCATGTAGACTTCCAGCGGACGTCAGAACGCTTGCTCTATCTCCTGCAAGCAATTGAGGAGGGCCGCAAGACGGGTGCAGCCACTGTTGACAATTTAGACGCTGCCATGCTTGCGTTGCTCCAGTGAGTGGTGCCCTCTTGTGGCAACATCCAGACATACTGATGTGTGTACCATCCACTTGAAGGCTCATCAAACGTGCGGAGAGGATCATACGAATGGAATTGCAACGTTCGCTGGGAGACAGGACATGGAATCGAAGCGAAATTCGTGCCGAGCTGGACCGCTTGAGGACAAATATCGACAAATATCTTGGATCGCAAGTAGTATGTGCCCATCTTCCGTTTTCGTTAGTTTGTGACCAATGTCGTGTAGATGTCCACACTAAACAAGAGGTACAGTTGATGTGTTGAAGGATTCACCTCTACTGAGACATAGTGGTCCAGGTTTAGAGCGGATAAGCAGTCGCCTATTCCAGCTAGGACACAGGAAATGATGAGAGCGGTTCGTTTAGCAATGCTCAGGCGCATACCGCTGTCGGTGACTCAATTCCCTTCAGCTCGCATGGCTCGATGAGAAGGAGAACAGTAACGCTGCATGGCCCGAGTACGTGACGCTCTCCCTAAACCGGTTTCATCTTTTGTTCACACGATGGATGGGAAGCTCAATTTTGAGGGCAGCGCCTGTGCGACAAGAACCTAGTTTTCAATTCCCAGGGTCAAAGGCGCAGGTAGCTTCAGTTCCCTCAGTCGAACTGTATAACCCCCCAGGCTCATGGTTAGCATCAGGACTTCACTGACCGGGGCTTTAGCAGCATTGGACATCAGGGGACGATAGCTGTAAATCGGTTAGCCCACTCCCTGAACCAGACGACCACTGCCAAGGTGGTCATAAAGGGACTAAAATTTCGTCATGGTGGATCTCTCTCGTCGAAGAGCAGGTCAACGGGTGCAATCCTAGCAACCACATTGGCCACACCAGGCGTCGTGACTTCGCAAGAGACAAACAACGTGGTCCTGCAACTTCCAAAGAGCGCTGAACGTACGGATCTTTGCAATTTGATTGAGACCAAAGGTATGCCTACATTCCAAAGTTTAACTAACGATCTGCAGACGACAGGATTCGGGTGCTGACCGGATTGTAGGATATCAGATTCCCGACAAGCTCGAAGTACAGGGTGAATGCATTGTTGTGAAGGTATCGGAAGCGACGTCGGTCGATTCGCTTGCTCCAGGAGGCCTACAGATATCGATGTACGAACTAGCTTTTGACGGGTGTTCCGCCATGCTCACGCCTTCAACGACAGGTCGACGCCCATCCTTCATTATTTCAACAAGTATCTTCGCTACCACGGCCTTGCCACACGACCTACGACGCCGGGTCACACGTTAGCGACGTTGACTGATGACAAACGGGGGGTCGTTGTTGGCGGAGTGGCGTTTCAGTTCCATCGGACATTGAGGGTACCAGACAATGCTCCTCGTCCATCCAACTTGCCTCCGGTGCGTATTTCTTTTTCGCTACGCTTGTCACAAGACTGGTGAAGTACTTTTGGGTGTGACTGATGGGGGCGTCTAGAGTCTGGGACTGTTCCCGCTTGAGCCAGTTACGAAGTTCGGAAATCGAGTTCCCGAGGCAATGAGGAAGGGGGGGTTTATAATGGTATGTGCTCAGCTAGCGTGGATTGTTCCAGTGATACTCTGTCCCAACGATTTCGCAGCCAATGTTCGAGCGTGAAGCGATGTGGATGTCTTTCCACGACAGTATGGACACAAGGCCCGCAGTGAAAGTTTCAGTTGGGGGTAAGTAAGCCTTGGAACTATGATCGCGGTGTTCAACGCTGATTTTAGGTAGGAGTCAACGCTATCACTGGGGTTGCAAAAAGCTCTCCGACACCGCCCAACTCCATGCAAGACTATGTAGTTGCTGGGTTGCAGCCTTGGCTGGACGGCATCATGACTGCTTCAGGGGTTGTTCGACAAGTACGTTCACTTCCTGCCTTGGCAACCCACTTGGTATCCTGTCACTCACTCAATTGTGACCATGTAGTTTGTTGGGATGTCCCATGGAAGTGGTTACACTGTAGAGGAACAAGTCACAGGCAAAGTCGAACATGGGGGATTGCAATTCGACGTCTTCCCCGTCCGTGACACGGAGTTCACTGTCCAAAACAACAAAACCGACTTCTTTGTCGAGAAAACCAACACTCCTGCCGAACTTTCCCTTGCCGCTGGAGACGAGCTACGGTTGACATTTTTACAGAATTTCGAGCGTCACAGGTTGCCCTCCTTCGTCACTCTCGATCATCGCGATGAATTACCGAATTACCTGAACAAGGCAGTTGGCTCCATCGTGTTTGATGCTTCGTATTTTCCCCTCCCCTCCCCTCCCAACTTCGACATCGACACCATGACGTGTTCGACGTCATTATCGGGCCTGGGACTTGCTGGTGGTGGGGAAATGTAAGTATATAGCATAACTCATCCTAAACGAAAAACGCCTCAATATTGCCCAGTACCCAGCGCATTTACGAGGACACAAACCATATCAGGGTATAAGATGCCGTTTCTCTTTGTCACTGCCACCCGTCTTATTGTATTGCAGGTCTACGATGAGGACGGCGGGCAGCGGCTTTTTGTCCATATCGTGACCCCGAAAGAGTGGGAGGTGGGAGAGCATACCACCGACTTTTCTCTTGCTTACGGACATCTTCCAGCTGATAACCGGGGTTATAGCCCCCATAACTCCTATATCGGCATCCACCTATAAACAGTCGAATGTCCCATGGTTCCAGCTCGTCGATGGCCATAAAATGGCGCTTTCTGGTGACGCCAATAGCTCGCTCAGTGCCATCAAGTCTGTAGCTCAGCTTGATGCAGAGAAACAAGCCAAGCCCTCCGACGAGATCGATCCCGACCACCCCCCTTCGTGCTCCAAGCATTCGAGAATGCAGTCGGTTTGCGTCTTCCGCCCTTGCTCGCATACAGCATGCGGCGCTTGCCTTGGTGCGGTCATGATGCTTCAGATGAAGTGTCTGACCTGCGAACACAAGGTAGAGAGAGTCATAGGCATGAAAGACACTATCGTCGTTCCAACGCCAGTGGGGGATGTGGATGGGTTGGAATGGGATGTGTCACAGATGGAGGAGTTGGCATCTCTGGCTGCGGACTCCAAGAACGTGTCAATCATTCATCTGGAGGAGGACAGAGTGTCACCGTTGCATGCTTTGGACCCAACGAGCTCCAGTAGCAGGGGTAATATAGTGATACCGATTAGTTTCCCCTAGTCAGACTGGGTAAGATAGTAAGTACTGCCTACAAGCTTCTCCGTGCATTGATATGACCCAGCCTATGTAGTAGTAAACCGTGTGCTTATATTGACTTCAGAGAAGGTGTACGGTGTCGTTGATCCGACGTGTTCTCCTTAGTAACGTTGCGTCGAGCGAGATATGCTTCACTACGACCCGACTAGCTTTAAGTTTGAACTACTTTTCTTACTCCGGCAGGGCGATCTCAAGGTTGCATCATATATTCCCACCTGATCAACTATGCACCACAAGGACATTTTCTATTCACGAGACGGGACTGTCTATTATATGCAGGATCTTGTGCCGGCCGCCTCGCAGCCCGCAGCTACTGGCAAAACCGTGCCTTTGCGAGCGCCGGGCCAACTACCTTCCACCGGAACTCAGTGACCGCCGTCTCCCATAGAATCCGTCTGGCATGGCCACCAGTGTGTCCTCATGCGGTGCTGAGTAGTGTTGATTACATCGCTAGCGTGGAGCCTTAGGTCTGTTTCAATGCAATGTGCAGGGTGACGGGTGACAGGTGAGTTGAGGAGGAGAAAGAGGAACAAGACGTCCGGATACACGATGTCCTCGAAATCATTGAGACGACACTGCATGATAGGTACGAAATAGACGCACAGTGTCCCTGTTGCACAGAGGCTCATCCACCGCATGCAAACTAGCTGTTGCTTCCATTTACTTCTGATAATGCGTCGCAGGATGAGGCTCTTTCAAGTTGTGTAGTTGTGCTCAACATGCTAGATTTGCGCCGGGAGCATCTCGAGGTCGATGTAACTTTGGCAAATAACTTAGCACAGTCGTCCATGCATGCGGGTAAAGTGGGACCGAGACTCTCGAAAAGTCCATCCGTTCATTTGATGAACGATAAAAGCGATGAGGTTCCTGCTGTGTCCTTACGGCCCTGCACAAGCTACCGACAGTGCTGGCCCTCCATCGAGGGTGTCCGTTTCTCCTTCAGTCGACCTTCCCACTGCCACATTCTCACAAGGTCGTCGATTCCTCTTTTGATGTCCTCTGGGCGCTCTTGCCGGGACAGACTAGCAGCACTGGGGCTCCTGAAACTGGGTCCGTCGGCTCTGATTCTGCACTTTGAAATATACGTCCGGGCTCGGGTCTTCTGCGGCGCGAAAGCGGGTTTTCAATTGTGGGCTTCACTGCGTCGGTAACACTGAAGATGATGGGGAGCGTGAACTTATCGAGGTGTCATCTCGTCAAGCTTTGAAGTCTGACAGGAACGGTGATGAAGCGGTGTCAGAACCAGATGAGACAGACCAGTGATGACTCTGAGAGAAATGGAGAAGACAGTGAGGAAGACGAGGAGGTCCACGATGTGAGGAGCATCAAAAGCATGTTAAGTGGTGAGAGAGTGAAGCGGAAAGACCCGCGGGAACTTACGCATGGCTGGAAAAGTTTGAGCGACGTTTGCAAGTACTTGAAGCTGCAGACATCATGTGAATCACAATACAGAAATTACACAATGAAATCAAGACAATCATGTTACAAGTAAGTGAGGTTGAGGAGTGGGCACGATGTTCGAAAGGCCCTGTCATCAGTTGTTCATTACAGTAATTGAAGTGAATTCGCATAGCATAGCAAGTACAACACGAACCGGGATGGATGGTGTTAAGTCGGTGTCTTCAAATGTGGTATTTGATACTGATTGAAAGTAGCTCCCGTATACGGTTCCAATTGAGGGGTTCAGCCAGTTGACTTGATGGTCTCATGGTCTCATACGCATAATCGATTTGACTGCCGCCTCCGAATCGTCGTTTAACTTTCCTGGAATGTACAGAGAAGGACATCAAGGTTTCGGAGTTCGAGGGGTTGCTGCATGATTCAATATTCAATATGGTTGAAGCCGTGCAATTTTGAGTGAGTTAGTTGTGCCAGTGAGGCCTTCGAGTGGATTCTAGATGGAGGAAGGACTCCTAGGTAAGATAAATACAACTAACACATGGCATGGTCCACTAGTACTTGGTCCAACCAGAGCATATCACCAACAAAGAGTCATGATTTCCGCCTGAGCGGCTCGACCCGTTCAGATTAGTAAGCCCGCCGCTAGCCGCTTGCCTTCTAAGTTAACTACCCCATTGTTGACCCCAAGTAAGGCCTATCAGATGCGAACGTCGCAGCTCCTTATGTAGCCTAGCTCGACCCTAGGTTGCTCGACTTCTTTCTTTTTCAAGTTCTTTCATTATTGAGAGGAAGAACCCGCCTCACGTTTGTCTGGTAGCACGTCCTACAGCATCCTATGAGCACTTCCTCCTCAGACGAGGCGCGGAGTAGCATCGAATACATTAAAAGCGTAGTGCCAAAGGTGTGTTTCGATGCTGTTGCTGACCCTCTGGACACATTTATTCATTGCAAGGGATCACAGGTACGAGACATTCATGTAGCTATAGACTTCGAGCGGACGTCAGAACGCTTGCGCTATCTCCTCCAAGCAATCGAGAAGGGCCGCAAGACGGGTGCAGTTACTGCTGACAATTTAGATGCTGCCATGCTTGCGTTACTGCAGTGAGTAGTGCCCTCTTGTGGCGACATCCAGACATCCTGATGTGTGTACCATCCACTTGAAGGCTCATCAAACGTGCGGAGAGGATCATACGAATGGAATTGCAACGTTCGCTGGGGGACAGGACATGGAATCGGAGTGAAATTCGTGCCGAGTTGGACCGGTTGAGGACCGACATTAGTCAATATCTTGGATCGCAAGTAGTATGTGCCCATCTTCCATTTTCGTTGATTTGTGACCCATCTCGTGTAGATCTCCGCGATAAGCGAGAGGTATGGTTGATGTGTTGACGGATTTCACCCCTCCTGAGACGTAGTGGTCCAGGTTCAGAGCTGAGGAGCGGTCGTCTATTCCAGCTGGGACGGAGGAAATCATGACGGAGGTTCGTGTATCGATGCTTAGGTGCATACCGCTGTCGGTGACTCGATTTACTTCAGCTCGCACGGCTCGATAAGAAGGATAACAGTAACGCTGCATGGCCCGAGTACGTGACACTCCTCAAATTGGTTTCATCTTTGGTTCACACCATGAATGGGAAGCTCAATTTTGAGGGCAGCGCGTGAGCGACAAGAACCTAGTCTTCAAGTCCGAGGGTCAGAGGCGCAGGTAGCTTCAGTTTTTTCTCTCGAAATGTATAACCCCTCAAGCTCATGGTCACACGAGGACTTCACTGGCCGGGGCTTTGGCAACATTGGACGTCAGGCGAAGAGAACTGTAAATCTATTAGCACGCTCCCTGGACCAGACGACCACTGCCAAGGTCGTCATAAAGGGACTAAAACATCGTCGTGGCGGCTCTGTCTCATCGAAGAGCAGGCCTGCAAACCTAGCCACCCCGTTGGCCACTCCAGGTGTCGTGACTTCACAAGAGACCAGAAACGTGATCCTGGAACTTCCAAAGAGTGCTAAATTTACGGATCTTCACAATTTGATTAAGGCCAAAGGTATTCCCGTATTCCAATGATCTGCAGACACCAGGATTTGGGAGGGCTGACTGATTGTAGGGTATCGGGTTCCGACAGAGTTGACAGTACAGGGCGAATGCATTGTTGTGAGGGTATCAGAAACGACGTCGCTCGACCCGCTTGCTCCAGGAGGGCTGCAGATCTCACTGTGCGAACCATTATTTATCGGGTGTTCCTCTATGCTCACTTGTCACTGATAGGTCGATGCCGGTCCTTCATTATTTCAACAAATATCTTCGCTACCACGGCCTTTCTGCACAGCCTAGTACCACCCCGGGTCATACGTTAGCGACGCTGAATGATGATGGTGTCGTCGCTGGCGGAGTGGAGTTTCAGTTCCATCGAACATTGCGGGTGCCAGACAATGCGCCTCCATCCAACTTACCTGCGGTACGTTTACATTTTGGTCTACGTTTATCTCAAGTCTGGCGGATAACTTTCGGTGTGACTAAGGCAGTCGTTTAGAGTATGGGAGTGTTTCCGCTCGAACCAGTTACGAAGTTCGGAAATCGAGTTCCTGAGGCAATGAGGAAGAAAGGGGGCTTTATAATGGTATGTGCTCAGCTAGCACGGAATATTCCAGCGATACTCTGTCCCAACGATTTCGCAGCCAATGTTCAAGCGTGAAGCAATGTGGATGTCTTTCCACGACAGTATGAACACAAGGCCCGCAGTAAAAGTTTCAGTTGGGGGTATGTAAGCTCTAGCAACCTGATTGCGTCGTTTCAACTCTGGTCTGAGGTAGGGGTCAACGCTGTCACTGGAGTTGCGAACAGTTCTCCGACACCGCCCAACTCCAAGCAAGACTATATAGTTGCAGGGTTGCAGCCTTGGCTGGACGGCATCATGACCGCTTCGAGGGTTGTCCGACAAGTACGTTCCACTTCCTGCCTGGGTGCCCCACTTTGTGTCACATCACTTACCCAATTGTGACGATGTAGTTTGTTGGCATATCCCATGGAAGTGGTTACACTGTAGAGGAACAAATCACAGGCAAAGTCGAACATGGGGGGACTGCAATTTGACATTTTCCCCGTCCGTGACAGGGAGTTCACTGTCCAAAACAACAAATCCGACATCGTCCTGGCGAAAACCAAGACTCCTGCTGAACTTTCCCTTGCCGTTGGAGCCGAGCTACGGTTGACGTTTTTACAGAATTTCAAGCGCCACAGACTGCCCTCCGAGTCCTTCGTCACTCTCGGTCGTCGCGATCAATTATCGAATTACCTGACCAAAGCAGTTGGCTCCATCGTGCTTGATGCTTCATATCCTTCCCCATCCTCCTATAGCCACTTTTGTGGCAGTCTTGAGGTGCACTCTGTATCATCCGTGGGTCTGGGATTTGGAGGTGGTGGGAAAATGTAAGTATACAATGTCAACATGTCTCATCCTAGACGAAAGATCTACACCTCAACATTCCCCAGTACCCAGCGCATTTACCAGGACACAAACGATGTCAGGGTAAGACACTGTCTCTCTTTGTTCACTGCCGTCTTATTGTATTTTAGATCTACGATGAGGACAGCGGCCAACGCCTTTTTGTCCATGTGGTGACCCCGAAAGAGTGGGAGGTGGGAAAGCATACCTTGACTTTTCTCTTGCTTACGGTTATCCTCTAGTTGATAACTGGCATCATAGCTCCAATTACTCCCATATCGGCATCCAGGTATAAACAACCGAATGTTCCATGGTTTCGGCTCAGCGATGGCCATGCATCGGCACTTTCTGCTGATCCCAGTGGTTCGCTCAGTACGATCAAGTCTGTAGCTCGGCTTGATGCAAAGAAGCAAGCCGAGCCCTCTCATGAGATTGATCCTGACCATCCCCCCTCCTGCTCCAAGCATTCGAAAACACTGTCGGTGTGCGTCTTCCGCCCTTGCTCGCATACAGCTTGCAGCGCTTGCCTCGGCGCGGTCATGATGCTTCAGATGAAGTGTCTGACCTGCGAACACAAGGTAGAGAGAATTGTAGGCATGAAAGACACCATCGTCGTTCCAACGCCAGTGGGGGATGTGGATGGGTTGGAATGGGATGTGTCGCAGATGGAGGAGCTGGCATCTCTGGCTACGGGCTCGAAGAACGTGTCGATTATTCATCTGAGGGAGGACAGAGTGCCGCGACTGCATGCCTCCAAGCCAACGGCCTTCGGTCGCTACTAGAGGCTTCGCAGAGGGTTGGAGCTCTTCTTGTAAATAGCGCCACAGCTTGGTGATGGTGGTAAGGCTTGTAAACTGTGTATATTGACTCCAGAGAAGTTTGTACAACGTTTCTAGGGCACAGCAACTTCGCCCAAGTGGCGGTGCAGCGTCCTTTGCTCACCCACCGCTCAGGCTCCCTGAGGCCTGAGGTTCTCAGCCTCACGTTCTTCATTTCTTGTAATTGTGTCACATAGTAGGACTTTCCGACTACACGCCGTGTGGTCAATTATGCACAATTTTTCAGAAATGTTCAGCAAGGGCATTGTTTGTTCCGAACAACTGACATGACGACTCGGAGCCAGGGCGTGCCAGCCTGGTAGCCTGCGTGGCCGTTTGGGACAGGCAGTGGATGCCATCGCCAGTTCAGCAAACAAGGTCATCTCAGGAGTCGTCGATTCCTCTTTTGGTGTCCTCCGAGCGCTCTTGCCGGGACAGACTAGCAGCACTGGAGCTCCTGAAGTTGGGTCCGTCGACTCTGGTTCTGCACTTTGAAATGTACCTCCCGGCTCGGGTCTTCTGCGGCGCGAAAGCGGGTTTTCAATTGAGGGCTTCACTGCATCGTTGCCTGGTTGAGGGAGAGGGGAAAGTGTCGGAAATGCTGAAGATGATTAATATTGGGAGCGTGAACTTAAGGAGGTGTCGTCTCGTCCACCATCGTTGAAGTCTGACAGGAACGATGAGGCGGTGTCAGAACCAAACGAGACAGATAATGACTCTGAGAGAAATGGAGAATAGTTAGAAGACATTGAGGAAGATGAAGAAGTCCATGATGCGAGGAGCATCAAAACTTTCGAAAGCATGTTGAGTGACGGGAGAACAAAGCGGATTCCAGACCCGCACGGCTGGAAAAGTGACAGATGTTTGCAATTGCCTCCTATAGCCTAGTACTATGTAAGTTAACCACCCCCAAGTAAGCATAACCCACTGCCACAGCGCTATCAGATGGAGCGCTCGCTGCACATACTATCGCTTACCAGAGGGTTGGTCACCCCGAAGAGTTGGTCAGTCACGAAATGTCACAGCGAATAACGCTTTGTCACGGACAGCCGTATTGACACCCCGCTCGGCACAACCAACGACCCAGTGCAGCGTGAAGTAGGACTGACCGCCAGCAAATTGACGGTCCCGCACCACCTTAGCTCAGTAAAGTTGCGCATATCGTCGTTCAAGTAGATATTCAATGTTCGAATGTTCAACTGTCATTACATACTTGTGTTGGCATAGAATGATTAATGCGAATGCTAGCTATTTGATCGATGTGCAGTATCAAACGAAGGTGAATTAGTAGAGTTATATGGATATGTACCTTCGGCAGAAGTGGGGGTTTGAGGTATAGTGCGGGAAATGTGTTAAATCACTATGGTATTGGTAGAAGTCGGGGATCTCCGGAATGGGCGGGTGGGGAGCCTGAGGATAGGGAAATCGAGACGAGGATGGGCCTATGGCAGGACCTGGAAAGGGGAAGCCAGTG
>KN819369.1:97445-108575 GCA_000827475.1 Paxillus involutus ATCC 200175
AACGCCAGTGGGGGATGTGGATGGGTTGGAATGGGATGTGTCGCAGATGGAGGAGCTGGCGTCTCTGGCTGCGGACTCGCAGAACGTGTCGATCATTCATCTGGAGGAGGACAGAGTGCCGCCACTACACGCTCCAACCCAACGGCTTTCCATCGCTAGGTGTTACTAGGTTTTGTGCGATGTGTGTGTATTGGTAATCGCATATACGGTTGTAAATCATGTGTTGGCATCGGAGACGTCTTCGTATTCTGTGGGACAACATTCCACTGTAACAGCGGGTCATCTAGTATCTCGTCGCCCCCACGTACTCACAGATTTGTCTCGCGTTAGGCAATGACAGCCGTATGTCCATCTCAGGGTGCCTTGACTCCCTAGCTCAGCTAGGCCCCAGCGTCCAACTTTACGCTGCGTCCACCACCAGACACACAAGCGGACTGATTCCCTGTGGATGCGCTGTGCACAGAATCAGCCAAGCGTAGGATTCGGAGAACGACATCTGAGGCATGGGCGACCAAGAGGCATCGTATCGAGGACGGCCGCACGGAAATCCCAGGCTGTCTGCGCATCCACCGTCATGGGGACCACGGGAGCCTGGAGACCATTGAGAACGTTGATCAACCATAGTACGTACTGCGTGGTGCCGATGACATAATTATGGGGACTTGTAACTTTCGGACGAGTTTCGGGCGTGGGGAGGGCGGCACGTGCTCCGAAGACATATCGAAGAGGTCATATTGTCATATTGTTTCCCCTCTTTCCCCTCATATTGCTGCTATGCCGTCTCCAAGTTCATCGAGCGCCGCGCCGCCCTCGCCCTCGCATCCATTCCGAAACACCACAGGACTTTTGGTAGTCATTCCAGACACAATTGATGTAGCAGAGGAATCCCGGTTCTACGACGAACTTTGTGATGTGCGTTTTGGATTTCTTCTTTCTTAGTGCCAGGCCCAATTGAACTTATAAGTGCAGGACCGGGATATGCGGGCATCGAGGGTTTCTGTGCCTCGGTCACCTCAGGGCCCTCCATCGATATTCTCCCGTGACATATGGCTAGACGATAATTCGGGAGAAAGCCACTCTTTTGCTCGGGATGTCAAGATAAGTGGTTGGACAAACGTTGGTGATAAGCTTGGTGGAGCGTATGTTGGTTAGTCCCTATCTTGGCGGACGTTAGTTTGTCTTCTAACCCCGCAGAGAAGTTTATGACTGTGTAATACGAACGAAAGAGGTCGGTTGTTTGCATTATCATTAACCCTCCCACCCCTCACTCATTCTCAGGGAACGACCATTCACGCACACAAACGATATAGTGCCTTTGTCGAACTATATCAGGCTCTGAGGCAGAGTCTCCCGGTACATTCCGTGCTGTTCTTCAATTTCACCACGTTTGTCTGACCCTCCATCTCAAGCGGCATCAACAACACTTCGTGCCAGCGCTACCCCCTAAATCTCCTTTGGCACGCTATCGACCCGTTTTCCTGGACCGTCGGAGACGGCAACTGCAATACTGGCTTTCCGCTGTGCTTTTACACCCCGAGATCGGTGCATGTCAGGCAGTTCGATTCTGGGTAACGAACTAACAGCCTGCGGTTCCGCATCATCGTTTTTTTATTCATTTTTATGCGAGGGAATGGACCCTTCTGTCACTGTGATTTGTTGATCTGTTCCACTTGTTGTGCTACTGTATTAGTTGTTTGTGTGTTACGGGACAGTACTTGGGACGAGGGGAAATGACTACTCTCTGTTGACGCTGTGTTTATTAATGGTCCATCTGGAAAATCATAGAACTAGGTCCTGTCAAGAATCCTTGACCCCATCATGTTGTTCCACGCCTTCCACCAGTGCGTCGAGAACCTTCTTGTTATTGGTGGCCTCCTCAAGCTGTCTGGAAAGAGCGTCGAGCTTATATGTTATCTTGAACCTGTCGTCTGATTGAAGAGTCTGACGTAACTAATGGCTCCGATGCAACTCTGGGCCCCACCGCCGCCACAGACGATGAGCAAGATATAGGAAATTCGTCACATGAAGATGAAACTACAGAGTGAGTTGATGATTGAGATAATGATCTCTTCAGTTCCATAGGGACTAGGTCGGGGGATGAACAGAGTACCTCAAGGGCATTTCCTTCACTGTTAGACGTTCAACACAAGCGATTGCGATGTTAGAGAGTTATGTTGTTCACCTTGGCCAAGGTTGACACGGCTCAATGGTCTAGTAGCATGATACGTGCTTCGGGTGTTACCCCGCCACGAAGGTGGTGAAGATGTACGTGACCCGGGTTCAATTCCCGGTTGAGCCCAGGTTTTTTTTTCACTGTTTTTTGTTTCCTGTCATAGATCTGAGGTATATGCTCAGAACATATGTGAGATATCGGAATGTACTTATATTCTTCTGATCTTCTTGACCACTGTGTCTGGGTGGAACAGATCGTTCAAGGAACAAACTGACTACCAACGTTAACGCTTGTTCTACCCCGACAGATGATTCCTAGTCTCCCCTAGACAGACCGTAGAGTCGAAAGAAGACAGTCTGTCAGAGCTAGAGTATAAAACGACCCACAGCACTGAGTGGGACCAGACGAACTTGCCAATCGCGCCGTTGATAAGAATATACAACTTGTAAGGAGTGTTCAAAGAGAAGCACAAGGACCTTCGACCCTTCGACTGTCAATTATGTACTAGTACAATTGTTTCGGAAATTCTTGTTCTGGGTGGCGCAAGTCGAAATTCCTGGCTGTTAGACTCGAAGGTCCGCACGACTGAAACACTCACTTCATCTGGGTCCTGACACTGCAAGTAAAGGACTGTTAACAATGCCACTTCTACGTTGTGGGACCCACTGTACCAACCACAAAGCTGAGGAATGGAAAGTTTGACTGTTAAAGCGTCGCGGTAATTTCACGTTCGAAGCAGGAAACAAAAGTCTTTGTTCTTCCAAAAACACGAGAAGGGACGAGGACGAATCCGTGCGTGAACGAATTTGTCGAATTCGTTGAGGTGTATAGGTGGTTCGACTGAAGCGGCTAAATGTAGTCTCCAATCGTTCTTGTTCTGTCCGCCCTGGTACTTAGCGCAAGGCCAAGTTCCAACACACAGCAGCCTGAAGCACAGCAGACTACCCATCATTTAGATCCAGCGGTTCCCATCTATCATCTTGATAACTCGCAGATTCCGTGTTTACGAATGAGATACAGAGACTATCGCTCTCCAGAGTCTCCACGCGGCGTACACGTTGACACAGGTTTTGACCAGGACTTGGAGGAAGGCGGTGCACACTATGCCGCCTCACCTCGCAGGAATCGATACAGCAGACCAAACCAGACTCCCAGAATCAGCGACGTGACCTGGATACAAAACTCAGCGCCGCAGCATTCCGCCAGTCCCACACCCCGAACGTCTTATACTCAGACACCCAGGATATCGATATCTTCACCCCAAGGTCCACCCCCTCCTCAGCCCTTGAATCTCCCAACACCTGTCATTGGCCGTGCGCAAGCCAGTCCAGCACCTACTGAACATGAGATTGCGGAGCACATGGTTCCAGATGGTGATCCATACGGGGAATATCAAGATGTAGACCCGTACCAACCGCGCCCGCACCCAACAGGTAGCGGAGCCCGTTTGATGAAGAGCTTTCTGAAACATCTGAAGAGGATTCCTGGGTTTGATTCTCAGAGGCTTGCGAGGATGGGTTCTCGCGGTACGGTGCAGATGCCTGAACCCAGATTCAGTTTTCAGAGTTCACCCTTGGGCTATGGAGACCCAATCCCTCCGGCGATGGAACCACAGCATGTATCCATCCCATACACGTCGCCTTACGTGCGACCAGCGAGTGTCAGCGGAACTCCTGCCGTCACTCCCGCTTCTTTACATGTTCCTTCGCCTGGGCGGTCTCCAGGAATGCCACCACCTATCACCGTGTCACCGCCATTCACACCCCCACCCCCACTACCTGGCTCGGTGACCACGCCCTCGCTTGCGCCGTCGCCTGCCCTTGGGGGACCGCAAAACCTGCATCCTGGCCAGCCTGTACAAGAGGATGGCATTCAGACCTTGCATGATCCTGGCCATTATGTTGCTCCCGTCTATCCGGCACAGCATCCTCAACCCATCTTCGTTCAAATGCCACCGCAGCAGCACCAGGAACCGTCTTATGGTGCTCACGTAGAGTTCCCATCACCTATAGATTCTCCTTCCAGAAGCTCTCTTTCCTCCACAGTAGCTCGATTCCGGCGTTTTGTAGCGGGGCTAGACCAGCTACCTTGGGTCTCTGAAGACCAAATCGCAGACCAATACCTCCCGAGTGAAACCTCCCGCAGCAAAATCCGTGCACAACTCAGAAATCACTCAGATCCCTCATGGTACAATGACCCTCCGGAACCAATACGACAACCAATGTATTGGCAAACTGAGTGGGACCTGTTCGCTAAGCGGTCGACTGCTATGATGCTGAACGGCAATCCGCTCGGGTGGGGGCCGGGTGATCCCGGGGTGTCAGTTTCTGGGCATGGGCATGGGCATGGAGGGCATGAGGGAGTAAGATATCCGCGCGGGTATGCCCCTACTCAGCCTGTGTTCGTGTATCCGTCTGGTTTTCCGCCTCCCGGTCAGTTCGCCGCTCCGATGCCTGTGTAATTCTTTGGGGTGTGTCCTTACTTGGGGTTTCTCGATCACGTTTCTCTCCGCCGAAGATCTGTTGTAGTACGTACAGTACTAGTGCATACCATACCGAATGATTGTGCACTTCACAATTACTTTTCCATATGCAATGCCTCGTCGTGTGTGTCGAGAGTTCTGATATCCGCCGCAGAAAAGACGATCGTGCCACGACCATGCAATCTTTCATTTGAGTGAACAGATTTTTATAGTTCCGACTACGTTGCAAGCACCATCGCGGCACTCGACACTTGGGCGCACTTAGGTAGTGGTTCAGTAACAGGGGTAGATAACCTTTTCTGGACAACACGTGGTGTATCGCATCAAACTTGTTCTTCCCACGCTCCAGCCTCACTGGATAGAACGCCTCGAATCACTCACGGGCACCACCTCCGACACAAAATCCTCAAGAAAACGACGAGAT
Source organism: Paxillus involutus ATCC 200175 (assembly GCA_000827475.1). NCBI lineage: Eukaryota > Fungi > Basidiomycota > Agaricomycetes > Boletales > Paxillaceae > Paxillus > Paxillus involutus. The sequence continues at coordinate 102,525 of KN819369.1, forward strand.
GGTGAGTATCTATGCCCGTGTGGTCCTTCAGATGCATCGGCTTTGTGCGTTGGAGTGATATCAGGATGGATTGAAAGGGAAGGGAGGTGGATGCAGAGGGGACTCGTTGGATGACGGTGCGATCTTGGGGTATCTTGGGTGCATTGGCGGAACTTTTACTTTGCAAATGGATCATGCGTTCTGAACGTGATACTGACCGTACTTTCTTTCACAGACGAAAGGTTCGTTCTGCGACTGGCGCGCTTTTGAATTGGTTGCTGATGGTGGTTGTGTGGTCCTGACATCTGTCTTTGTTCGGTGATCAGGTACTTCGTCCTTTGGGTGCGTCTGTTCCTTGGATGTAATATTGGAGAACAACTTGTCTGACCATGCACTTGTATATGTGATAATCCAACAGTAAGCGGCACACCAAGACCCACACGCTCTGCCGGCGTTGTGGAAACCGGGCATTCCACAGACAACACAAAAGTGAGCCTCCTGCGAATTCTCTGTCGTCTAATTGTTGACCGACTGCGCACCATTCTATTTCTCGTCATTTATTCGATATTCGTGCTTCGATCGCAATGCAGCTTGCGCGCAGTGCGGCTACCCTTCTGCCAAGCTTCGTTCGTACGAGTGGGGACAGAAGGCTAAGCGCCGAAAGACGACTGGTACTGGCCGCATGCGCTACCTCAAAGAGGTCTCCAGGAGATTCAAGAACGGTTTCAGGTATGTATGCTCACAGTGTCCTACTCGGTCAACGTTTCCGAAATCTAAACTAACCCCACCCCTCTCTTCTCCACCCTCTTCAGAGAGAACACCGTGGCGACGAAGCGCGTTAGAAAACCTGCCGAGGCATGAGCATGACGAGGGTGTAGCGCTGCTCCCCCTCGATGATGGGATCAGCATGCGGAGAAGAATATCGGCTTCGGCATCGGCTATCCCACGTCGTTTTGTACTCTTTTTCGCGAAATCTTTACCCATTAGCTATGCTTCTCCGCAGTCCTCGTACGCACGCCATCGAATACATGAAACATGCCATGCCATGCCTGACACTTCGCAATCGTCCGAGGGGATAATACTAATGGGTGTACTTGGTTTCCAGCACTGAAATGGCCTTGCCGCATCACCAATTTTTTCGCCACTGTCTCCACAAGTGCAACGGACAACGAACCCAAGAAATGAAATAAATCAATAATGATGAAATAATGATAACATGCGCAAGATCCCGTGGTCATCGTCGTACATCATAACGTCAGATACATAGGTTGCACTCGTAGAACTGTCCCAACAAGCGATCTTGTCCATCGGCTACACCTGCAGCGGGTGAATGCGTAAGTGTTGATTCAGGTTATCCCGCCTGCTAAATGCCCTGCTGCAACCAGTGTGTGTACACTTCCATGCTGAAAGAAGTAGCTTCAGCATCATCCTCTGGAACGATACGCCTTACCCACGTTTTTCGTTCGTATGAATTGATCGGATATGCCTCTTAAGATGTTCCCCCCTCACAAAGCACTTTCCACAGCCGTGAGCGTGGCAGGTATACGTCCGCTTTCCTTTCTTGGTATTGTCCCTGCTGAGTGCATAGTCGCCAGTAGAAGTAGGGACTTTGCGACCGCGCGATTTCTTGGTGAGATTGGGAACAGGAACGGGGACCTTTGTCATGACACGGGGATTGCGACGGGAGGGACGAACGTCGGGGAGTGAAGTATCCTCAGCAGGCGGAGAATAGTCTGATTCAGAAGGGTAGAGGAGTTCGAGGTCGCTCTGGCCGTCGTCCTCCGGGTGCTCCGTTCGCTTGCGTGTGCGGGTGGGCAGCGGGTTGGAGGGTACTGTTCCCATCGTGGCGGCTGACAGGGACGACTCGCCAGAAACGCCGGCTCCCCCTAGGGTGACGTCTGACATGTGTACGGTCCTTGGGGGATCGGGAGGTGCGTCGAAGCCGCCAGAGTGCATTCCAAAGGGAATGTTGAGAGGGTCTAAGGCGTGATCTACATCTCTATTTCCGAGGATACGTGTGGGGAATACACCCTGTGTGGCCCACTGGTCCGATGGATCAGGAGCGGTGCCTCTAGGTGATCAGAATGTGGAGAACCAACCGATATATCTCCAAAGCTAGACGACAGAGAGTCTATGTCGGGAAGGGAGGGTGAGTACCCGAAGGCGTCTGACTCTAGTGGGGCTGACTCGAAGAGAGATGATAGGCGTCTAGACAAGTAATGCGGGATGTCCGGCAGCGTGGTTTCCGAGCCCCAGGGATCTAATTCGGTGTGCATTTCTGACAACCCGCCGAGTTCTGCACGAAGCATTCTGTCTACTTCAGCCATTTTTTCGATGAATATGGCGAGGATGAAGTTGGCTGAGAAAGACGTGACTAGCCCTGTTCCCAATGAGCGCATTATATATGTGTGACGATGAATGAATTGTTCAATTGCTCAATTGGAGTGGCTAGCCAACATTTGAATGGGACCGGGTCCGTGCGGATTACATTCGGTGGAGACTGGAAGGCTGCCGCTGAGATCTAGAGGCGGAATGATCGAGATTCTGGGGTGGACAAATCTGAAACCGATGATTGAATGGTTGGCCTAGACAGATTCAAATCATTGCCATGTTCAGTGCTGATTCCGCGGGAAGAAGATCAGCGATATCACTCAATGAGAGTAACAGTAATTGTACTTACTCGCCTCTTTCACCTCTTTCATTCTGGCTCTCGGAGAGGCTAGAACTAGGCTAGAGCATTCGTCAATCCTACTTGGTTGTTCTGCATTGGGAAGACTTAGCTAAGCAAAAGTGAGGACGAGTTTGTGTCTGTTTATACCGTGGATCAAACACGTGAAAGTGACCTTATCTTCCTGGTACCGGGGCCACAGGCAAACTAAATATCAACCGACAAATACTCCTCGACCCATCACCGACACCGATGGCCGAGGCTTCGTCCTCATCGTCCTCCGCATCCTCGGACATGGACTCTCTCGACGACCAAGACGAAAACGTTCGCATTGCAGTTCGCGCGTTAGGCGACATGAGGAAAGGCACGAGAACATCCACGATCACATGCGAGTGGTCTCCTTGTGCGAACGGGATGATAATAACACTCATTACTCTCCATCGACAGCACATACGCCATTTACGTCAAACGGTGAAACGCCACCGTCCCCATCAATGTCACCAGCACCGGATGCGACATCACCCGACTTTGTTTCCAGAATGACCAACCTACCTCTCGTTGGCTCGGCCTTGAGGGCATATGAGCAAGGAAAAGCAAGTTCACGCGTCATGAAGGTGCGTTTAGGACATTTTTTTGTTGGTCGTGTTGTCACTGATCATGCCCTGCAGTACGGCGCAGAAATGATGGAGTGTTCTGTCAAGAGCATATCTCGACCTGTTATTGATAGACTACCCGTCGATGTTAATCAACTCGACGAATTCGCGTGCAGGCAACTGGATAGGGTATGGTCTATCACGTAGCAATTGTCACACTAAACCATTAACGTCATTTCAGTTTGGGAAGTACCGTCGTCCATCCACGGCAGATGTAGACAAGATGCAAGTGGATGAACTGTTTGAATCTCAAGGTTCGGACGGCGAAGACGTAAAACACGACACAAAATCACCCCGCGACCTGGAATCCGCAATTCACTCACGTAATACTTTGTCTTATCTCCATGGCGTCTGCCTGTGCTGATTTTACACCATCGCATTAGCGGGTCGCTCGTCCTTGGATTCAGCGATTGAAAGTCGCTCTCCGACGCCACGATCTCAGGATCACGGTACGACCTCAGACCAGACCCCCGACCAACAGGTTATGCCGCGCAGTCGCTGGCAAGCTGTTCTTCTCGAAGCAGGTGGGATCGGTGCAGCAGTCAGCGAAGAAAGCATGCGACGCTTGAGGTACTGTCTGCAATGGCTCCAAGTTTGTATTTTCAAAGCAAACTTTCATGAAATCCTCTTGCTTAATTATTTCTTTCGTACAGTACGCCACCGTCCATATCGACGCACAAATACTTGTCCTTCGTGACTTTATTGCCTCTCTGCAGTCCACTGTGGCGAATCCTTCGTCATCCAATACCTACATCTCACAGACACACATGCGCACACTAACGGACGTTCGCAAAGACATTGTTAACACCATCCGCCAAGTCGTAGATGTGGTTAGTAAATATGCTGGCGGCGCGCTTCCGGAACCTGCTCGTGTACGAGTCCGTGGCTTCATCCTTCACCTACCTCAGCGGTGGGCTAGTGCAGCGAATGCGACCGCGCCACACGGCATAACAGAAGGTACTCCAGGTGCAAATTCAGCTGCTGGCGCTGCAGCAGGCGGTACAGGTAGTGCTCGTCGTGGTCGAGTTACTCGGCACCACAAGGAACGTAGTGCCGGCGGCCCGGACCGTTCCTTGTCTGGAACTCCTGCGTCATCTCGTTCTTCATCACCTTTGGCTTCTTCACGCGGAGGCACGAGTCGCCCGACCGCGAGCGGAGCGACGCGTGCTGCTCAGCATATCTTAACTCTTGCTACGGAGAGTCTGGACATGATGCGTGGTGTCACGGGCGTTGTGAAAGATAGTCTTGATCGTGCTGACGCGTACGTAATCTTCCCTTTCGTGATGCCAGAGGTGCTAATTATGTTTGGAACGTAGATGGGTGGAGCGACTCCGCATCGTTGGTGTTCAACGCCAACAACAACAAGACCAAGAGGAGTCTTTGGATCTCACCTCGTCGCCATTTGCACGACACAGGCACTCTCTTCCTGGTCTGTCTTCCACACCATCAACGCCTGCACAAGCCAACACACCGTTCTCTATTCCATCGACTCCAGCCGCTCCAGCGTACCCGTTTCCCGAAGTACTCGGGATGGGTCTTCGTCTGGGTGAAATATCTGCGCGTACCTCTTTGAGTGAACTACGTCTTGATAGCGACGGACGAGACACGGATGGGTACGAGACCCCAAAATGTCGTGTTGACCTACTCCGTGAGGAGAGCGAAGACCGAGGACAGCGTGTCTGGGAAAAGCGGAGCGAAAAGACGCGGCAGGATATGATCGTCGAGGATACCTAATCTCTGTTTCCAGTTTGTCGCTCGATCGCCCAGCGATCGCTGCAGGATTTCGTTTCTCTTTACGATTTTCACTCTGCTGTCTACCGACTGCTGTCTTACCGTCTTGTATACGGACCTGACGATCACGGACTTGCGATCTGTTTACGATATGCTACTTTCGTCACATGAGTATCAGGTATACTGACTAGCTAGTGACTGATGGTTTTTCTCGCGGAGATGTACGAGGTATAGGTAGTGTAAGCTGGTGGATTTTGTGTCTCGTATGGTGTACTCTCTTTCCGTTCGTCTTTTGCTAGGGTCTCGTCGACCCCTGTCTCCGGAGACCTAGCACTAATTATTCAACGAGGACTTTTGATTTTATGTTCCACAGCGACTTCAAGGAAATGAAAACTGGTAATCAATCTGTGCTGGTCTTGTATGATGCACATACTTTCTTCCCATCCCAACTGCAGGCCACCCCATCGAGGCGGTGCCCTCAAGCTCATAATAGCGGTTCAACTATTACAAGAGCCTGAGGTGAGTGGGAAGCAAAGACTAGACAGACAGAAGAGGAGTCAATATTACGTACAACTTGCACCAACCTTGGCAAGAGGTTGCAGGAAGCTGGAGCACGTTGATACCTCTCTGGTCTAATATGGCACTCGGGAGACCTTGAAACATGTAAATCTACAATGAGAATCGGGAGAGCCTGTGAGCGTCTGATATGGGTACAAAGGGGCGTTATATAGATGAGAAGGAGCAATGCATGAAGACGAATGAACGAAACCCGGACAAACCACATACTCTGCATGGCTAATCAAAACTCGTAAGGCTCGACACGTCTGATGCATTTTGGCTGCGGCCTGATCCAGTCATCAGGTCCAGGCTTCATGTCGCTCCAACCCTCCACCGGCGTCGCAGCTGTGCTCTTCATAGCTAGAGTTCTAAGGTCTTCGTGGGCACTGGTCGATGTTCCAGAACCCGAGTCCGCATCTCCAGGTCGACGTTTCTTGCGACCCCGGGTCCGGCGAGGGAAAT
>KN819369.1:108616-127880 GCA_000827475.1 Paxillus involutus ATCC 200175
AACTAGCTAGTGACTGATGATTTTTCTCGCGGAGATGTACGAGGTATAGGTAGTCTCGTATGGTGTACTCTCTTTCCGTTCGTCTTTTGCTAGGGTCTCGTCGACCCCTGTCTCCGGAGACCTAGCACTAATTATTCAACGAGGACTTTTGATTTTATGTTCCACAGCGACTTCAAGGAAATGAAAACTGGTAATCAATCTGTGCTGGTCTTGTATGATGCACATACTTTCTTCCCATCCCAACTGCAGGCCACCCCATCGAGGCGGTGCCCTCAAGCTCATAATAGCGGTTCAACTATTACAAGAGCCTGAGGTGAGTGGGAAGCAAAGACTAGACAGACAGAAGAGGAGTCAATATTACGTACAACTTGCACCAACCTTGGCAAGAGGTTGCAGGAAGCTGGAGCACGTTGATACCTCTCTGGTCTAATATGGCACTCGGGAGACCTTGAAACATGTAAATCTACAATGAGAATCGGGAGAGCCTGTGAGCGTCTGATATGGGTACAAAGGGGCGTTATATAGATGAGAAGGAGCAATGCATGAAGACGAATGAACGAAACCCGGACAAACCACATACTCTGCATGGCTAATCAAAACTCGTAAGGCTCGACACGTCTGATGCATTTTGGCTGCGGCCTGATCCAGTCATCAGGTCCAGGCTTCATGTCGCTCCAACCCTCCACCGGCGTCGCAGCTGTGCTCTTCATAGCTAGAGTTCTAAGGTCTTCGTGGGCACTGGTCGATGTTCCAGAACCCGAGTCCGCATCTCCAGGTCGACGTTTCTTGCGACCCCGGTCCGGCGAGGGAAATCCCATGGGCCACGTAGGCAGATAACACATCTCCTATTAGTCATCCATGAATCACTAGTGTTTCCGGGTGTGCGACGTGCCCGACGTACCTCTGGACCACATGCGGGCTTGCACTTCACCCATACATTCCAATCGAGCCACGCCATCAGAGGGTTTACATCGTCACGCCAAGCATTCATCAGGTTGGTCACCTCCCCTACGTCGGGAAGCTCCTTCGGGTTCAAGTGCTCGTCAAGCCCCGTGTGGACCCCTGAGGCCCACATCTTGGTTACCACGCGACAGATCTCGCGGGTCGTGTCCTGTATGGCCTGAAGAATTAGTTGCTCCGAAGGAGTCATGGAAGGCGAGTCGAATTGTATGAAAGACGTGTGCGTGGTTGCACAGAGCTTGAAGACGGGAACTGCCCAGTCAAGTTCGATTTCGGTCGATGGTACGGCCGAGTAAAGGATATAAGGTGTCAACATGATCCTAAGCTGCACCTGGGTCTTCCGCGCTAGATCAAGAGCTGTCTCCAAATCGGTTGCCGGTGTGCTTAAGAGATATTGCATCAACTCCAGTCGTCCAGCATAGCGGTCGACGATGACCCGGACAAGCGTCATCCAATCAATCCCGCTGGACAATCCCGAGGGTCTGGTCAGGGCCGCCGCCAACCGCGCCTTTACGGCTAAGATATCTTCGCTAGATGTGTTTTGTACACGATGGTCCCATCTTTCTTGACCTATTCGAATGGGCACCAAGGAGGGTACGAGTTGGGTATCGTAAAACGAAACCAGTCCGGCCAGGTCCAATTGGACACGTATCTCCCCTGGAAAGTGATAATGCCAAGAACCGGCATACATGGCTTCAACCGTGATTACTGATGCCTCTAAGTCACCCCAATCTTTAGCGAGGGCGCAAGATCCAATGGATGAAGACTCACGGGCCATCCAGGGATCGAGGAGGGATTGACGATGTCTAGGCGGCCGGACACTGGCAAGGTTCGAAAAAGAAACCATGCTGACACCGGAGGTAAAGTTGCAGAGCATGAGCTCGCTGGATGATCATAAGATGGCTGTCGACGTGGACGAAAGCATCCCTCACAAATCCACTTCCATCCTACACGGTGGTGTGTTCAATGCAAAGAAAACATCCAAAGCGGCCAAGAACTACCTTACAAAGGCATCCACACCGTAATCTTGGCCCCATTTACAAAGGTCTCGGATCCTCTGTCTCTCCTCGAATACCCACCAAGGTTGCGATGTACCCCATGCGATAAGATCTTGGGCGTCCATTGACCCATACTCAACCTTCGCCGCACTGCTTCCGTCAAAATAAACCACTTTGAGGGGCCGAGTCGTAGCAAGTGTGAGATGCCAACATCCGTCTTCCAGTTCACCCTTGCAGAAAACGATAGAGTGTTCAGGATCGGTAGCAGCCCAATCGGGACCTGGCGGCAACTCATTCTGATACGTCCCATGATAGAGAAGTGTTCCCTTTGGAATAGTTCCCGGCACCACCGAATGACCTGGAAACATATACATGAGAGGGGAGATAGCAAGGAGGGTTTTGGATTCCTCACCATTTCTCATGCGGGTATTTGGCCAGCGTTGAAGTAACGAGTTCACAGTTTCGAACACGAGATGACTGGTGGCGTTGGGGTTTGGGAGGTCACCCATGTTCCAGTCCGCCAGGCCATGATCAGCGACAGCAGGTGGACGCCAGTCGGAGTGACTGTACCCCAGTGGCACTTGGGTAGCTTGGATGTGTTGGGCTAGGATCGTCGCAATACAGCAGTGAAAGGCTGCTCGAAACATCATGGGCATCACGCTGCTCCGAGTCCTGGTTCGAGTATATATTCTGGGAGAGCATGATGCTTTCGGTGTTTCACACCAGATATAGTCTCCAGTCCCGCAGCACTTTGCGCGAATTCGGCTAGTTTGAAAAGAGTGCCATTCGGATACCTCCGAACTTGAACGAATGTAACAACCTACTTTTTCACCGACGAAAGCCCTATCGTCGTGAGCCAAGAAAACAATGCTGTCACGGTATATACGGTTCCATGTGGATACAAGTAGCCTTGGTACTTTATAGCTCAGGACAAGCTCAGGATGTTGTAGTTTCAGATAGAACTCTTCGATCTCAGCCGATTCTCGAATTCTTCCTCTCCCATCTTCAACGCCTCTATCTTGGCCTGCTCACAACTCTCCTTGTATCCAGGGGCCTCCTCCCAGCCTTTCCATGCAGTCCTCTCTAGCATCGCCCACCACTTCCTTTCGAATGGGTGCCCTGGCGCACCAGCGTAGCCCCACGGTTTGGCAGTGTAAGGCTGTACGTAAGGGTTGAGCACAACGACCAGTGACGGGTGAACCGGTCCTGTGAAATGTACGATGCCTGGATCCTTCATCTCCTCCAAGCGAAGCTTGTCTCGGTCTCCTGAAGCGCATTCCGCATATGTCCCGAGTCCCTGTGCGTTCCACTGCAGGCTCATCGGCGTCCAATCGTCCGCAAAGTGCACGTTGAGTGCGTCTTGCTCACGGTACTGTGAGTTCTTCATCTCAAAACAGCGGGCTTCGAGCTCGGGAAGCCTAGAACGTGTTTTCGCGAGGTCGATGAGGAGCACTCCTGCATTGAAGTAGTCGCCCCTTGGAACACCCTCGTGTCCAAACGGGCATCCCACGTCGGGCACTGCGGCGAGAGAGCGACCTTGGAGGTCGGTAGTCCACAGGTCTCCCAAGTCCTTGCACACCAGGGTGTCTGCGTCTAGGTACAGTACGCGCTGGACAGGGAGGCACTTTATCATGTCGATCTTCGCCCAAACCGTACCCATCTGGGAAGTCAAGGGGTTCGGGGGTAACTCCACGAACAAGAGGGTGATGTCCTGGGTGAGGGGAAGTGATGTTTCGATCTTCTTCCTGTCTTCCTTGGAGAGGCCGCAGTCGACGATGTAGAGCGTCACGCGCCTCTGGGTCTTCTCAATGATGCTATGCAAAGTCACCGCAGCGGGCATTGCGTAGGCCGAGTCAATGGTAAGTGCGATGTTGATTCCGTAGCCAAATGCATCCTCGGGACTTTTTTCCTTATGCCCTTCAAGAAGAAAGCCGATGCGCATTGGCGTGGTTTTCTGCAGTACCATTTGGTACTGTTCAGGGTTTGGCTCAAGACGAGTGTACTCCCCTGCATGGAGTGTAAGAAATGTGTCGATGCCGCGGCGTGGATGGTGGGGGCTTTCTACAGGTTGCTCAGTCCATTTATAATCGTCGAAGATGAAGACACAACCCCGCCGAGCCAGCCGCCACGCTAGCTCCGCATCGAGTAGTGTATCATCCGCACGATGGGAACCGTCGATGTAAATCCAATCGAAGCCAGCACCTTGATCCTTGTTCATTTCTTCTTGTAAGAGGGTATACAATGCTGGGACGCTGAATTGGGGAAGCACGCGAGCGGGACGACCGGTGAGCGCGAGGTTATGCTTGATTTTGCGGTAACGCTCGCGCCCCTCAGCAGTCTCCATCAGGTCAAAGTGGTCGACACATACGAGTTCCCCGCCTGTGGCACAGAGAGTGCTCAGGAGGAAGACTGCTGAGCGACCCTCCCAAGACCCGATCTCAAGCGCGCGTGGCTCTTGGGCGGTGACGAAGGGGAAAAGATTTTTCCATGAAGAGATATTCGATGTGAACCAGTCCTGGCTCGGGGTGAATTCGTAGGCGTTGGTGCTTGCCTCTTTGTCTGTGGTACTCATCATCACTGTATACGTCAGCTTCTGATCGTCAGAGGCGCGTGGATCGGGGGTTTTAAGACCTACTTGGTTGTTCTGAGAAAATGCGATGAGAGTGGGTTGGTCAGTGGACTTGGTCAGTGGGCCTCTGTATATGTGACAACCACGAGCGCTTCAGTACTACTCCAACGGGGCGATGTCCCTGATCGTCGCTAACCTGTTGGACTTAGGGAGTTTGAGCTTTCGATCTGTGGCCATCCTCTGGGTTCTCAAACCATTCTAGGTGATCTCCTCTGGTCTTTTAAAACCACATCGTCAGATTTGTTACGTGCCAGGTCATTCCAAGGAGGCCAGTCTCCTCCCTGGGTATCTGAAAACTCATGGTTCATGTTACGCCCGTTGCCTTCACGAGCCACATGCGTACCGCTGGCGTCAGTCAACGGTAATACCATTTAAACCACAAGACTTGTTTCTTCCCTGCAGCTCATTGTTCCTTTCTCTTGGTGAGAATCCTCCTGACGCCTGGCAACTGACTGTCTTCTATGGTATCGTGCTGACATTAATCGTGACTCAGATTCTACACCTCTGTATAACCTCACAGACACGATAAGATTTTCTGAGATTCAGTGCGTGTCAGTCGATTTCCTCGCACGCCTGAAATATACTCACCGAAGGTTGACATCACAGAAACGTTGGTGCAAACATTGCCCTATTCACAATGAACATTGTTCTAGCAGCAAACGGGGCTGAAGGAAGTCTACCCCATGCTCATACTCGTCGAAAGTTCCTCGTCACTGGCGGGAACGGATTTATCGTAAGTTAGGGTAGTACTTCATGAAACATTAATCCATACCTTTATCTCCAGGGTTCACACGTTGCGAAAGCGCTCTTTGATCGTGGCGAGTTTGTCCGCGTCGCAGATCTCAGCCCATCCTCTGCATTTGCGGAGCCCATCTGCGACGAGACCTACACAGGGAACCTCTGCGACTCGCACTTCTGTGAGCGAGCCGTAAAAGGGATGGATACCGTCCTCCACTTTGCCGCCACCATGGGGGGGATGGGTACAATCCATGAAGGCAACGACTTGACCATCTATCCTGAAAACTCGACAATGACGTTCAATATCTTGGCTGCATCTATTCGTGCAGGAGTTCGTGTATTCTTCTACGCGTCCTCCGCCTGCGTCTATCCAGAACACAGGCAGACGGATCCCAATGCTGACGTCTCTCTCGAGGAAAGCCATGTATGGGACGGTGGTATCCCCAAACCCCAAGGACATTACGGCCTAGAAAAGCTCACATCTGAGCTTCTTGTTCTGCAGAGCGCAAGCAAAATAAACGTACGGATCGCACGCTTCCACAATGTCTTTGGCCCACGCGGGGCGTGGAACAACGGCCGAGAAAAAGTCCCTGCCGCCTTTCTTCGCAAAGCCCTTTCTATCGCCTTGGCGGGAAAATTTCCTGCCGAGCTCGAGATCTGGGGAAATGGAAGGCAGAGACGAAGCTTCCTCTTCATCGATGACTGTGTCAAAGCCATCCTAAAACTTGTTGAGTCGACCTGCGACAAGCCTGTCAACATAGGCTCTGATCGCGCCGTAGCGATCGAAGAACTCGCAAAGATCGCCGTCCAGTGCGCGGGACTGCAGGCAGAGGACGTCAAGTTTTGCTATGATAGCGATTCAAAGCCAATAGGTGTCTGTTCCCGCAATTCGAACAACGTCTTTGCGAGGGAGACCCTAGGCTGGTCCCCGAGCGTATCATTGGAGGAAGGGATGAAGCAGACGGCCGAGTGGATCAGGGAAGAAATGAAGAAGAACCTTGCTGGCAGGAGCGATGACGAACGCGAATTGGTTCTACAGGCAATGCAGTGCAGCAAACTCGTCGACCTGATGGACAGCGGCATCAAATTCGCCATCTTGCTCCCCATCACTTCGCGCGGCTCCAACCCTCCCGAGGAATGCCTCTCTCTCCTTGAGACATTCGCCAAATCTCTTACTCGCACTACCTGGCGCGATACCCATCACCTTGGCGGTCGACAGTTCTCCATTAAAGTTTATCTGGCAATTGACGATGGTGACGACTTCCTCAGGAGAACCGATGAGAGCGGGATGAACATCGCTGAAGCGGTTTTGGTGTCACACAATATCAGTGACGTAACCGTCGAAGTCTGTAAGCACCCGTCTGGGCATGTTTGCGCCATCTGGCGGCAAATTGCGAAGCGAGCCTGGATGGACGGATGTGACTACTTCGTCCTGATGGGTGACGACGTCGTCCTTGAGGACGAAGGTTGGATGAGGGACGCCCACGCCCAATTCGCTCAGCTCGCGGAGCGCGTAGGGATCCCTCACGGCTTGGGGTTGTGTGGCGTTTACGGACACCACCTTCCCCGGTATGCCAACATTCCCCATCGTTCACCGTACCCATATAGATATTTTCAACGGTAACGTCGTCCCAGAAGTCTTCATCAACCAGGACGGCGATCCCTTCCTGTACCAGCTCTATCGTCGATGGGGCTGTTCGACAATGTTTTCAGCGAGGATCACCAATGGAATCGGTGGCAGCCGGCCTGCACGGTACCACCAGCAGCATGCTCAGGGATGGACGTTCGGCACGCTCGACAAAGCGACAGCTACCACTGAAGAGTGGCTCCTGCAGCATTGCCCGGCGGTCTCCCGCAAGCTCACCCTGGATGTCATTAAGCTCTCTATCACAGCCAGAACCCATCGAGGACCTGCGATAGTAGAGTTGATCACAGTCGTTCGGTCTGCGTTTCGATAAAGGTGGCGATACATATCGTAAAATATATTGCCGATGACTGTTGCGATTGCGAGACGAACCGCGAAGACGAGAGGAAACGCGATGCCGGTCCCAAGGTACATCAGAATCCCTACCAATCCCAGGGCGCAGCTGATCAGCAGGAGTTCGCCGCTGTTTGGTGCGTGATCGATATAGGTCAGATCGGGATAAAGCTTAATGAGGCCGCCGTCACCCTTGGACCACATGTAGAAGCGCCAATACGTCCTCCTACCCCCATTCCACCAGGGATGAGTAACAACAACTTTCGGAGCGGGGTGGAACCCTTCCCTTCCATTGCCAATCGAAAACTCCCTTTTCTGTCGACAGAAGTCGATATCTTCACCGCCTCCTGTCTTCGGAAACTGGAGATCATATTCAACCCCATCGTCAACGCGACGGGCAATGAGGTTGGCGGTTACCCCCCACGGCATGTCTGCCTCCCCTGGCATCTTCGTGGCAATATCCCAAAAATACGTGACGCCTGCAAGATGCACGGCGGTTGTGAAGATGGAAGCAGCCGGAGGGAACAGTGCATTCCCGATGAAGCCCGCTGCGTTCGGATTCGCACGGATAACTTTCTCAGCCTCTACCAGGAGGTCTGGTTGAGGAGTAACATCGTCGTCCAAGAAAATAATCCACTCCGCCGCGGATTCCTTCATACCTCGATTGCGGGACGCAGACGCCCCGAGGTTCTCCTTATTAGTGCGTATGCGTATATCTGGCCTGGAGGCGTACTTCGTCTCGAGCTCGATACGTGCAGGTGATTGCGGATCATCGATGATGATGATGAACATCGCAGTACAGGTCGGGGATGTCTGGAGGTTCAGGATTGGTTCGAGGAAAGGAAGCTGGACGCGAAAGCTGGGGACTTTGATCCGGGTGGCCAGTGAGTGCGGGCGTGTGGTTGGTTTGCTGGAACGGGGTGAGATAGCCTTGCTTGGTCATAGGTTTGATTGGTTCGCGCACAAAGCAGGCAAGGGCCCAATGAACGAAGAGAGAGCCAATTCCGTCCAGCGAATGGCGATAATCATGGCCATGCTTGCTATGACGCTGGGCATGATGTAATACCTGTAAACCGTCCGTCATACAACGTTCCCTACTGTAATATAGCCTTATGCAAAGAAAGAATCACTATGCTCAAATGTCCATTGGTCGCCCATGTAGTCCAGCCTTTTCCTTGCAAGTTGGCAGTAGCAGTAGACGATGGAGTCCTTGCTAATGGGCAGCAAGAAAAAACCAGTAGAATTAAGTGAATAATGGATTCGTCGTCCTTGCTGTCGCGCGGTTTATCTGAGTGGTTGTGCGTTGAACGTTGACTCACAAGACTCCGACTCGTGATTCGACGACAGCCTGATCGTCGGTCACGTGACTCGTACTTCAGGTTATTCAAACATGTGGTAGTCAGGTATGTTCTCCTCACTGGGACGCGAGATAATTTCTGGGCCGAAAAGGACTCCCTTCCCGGGTTGTCTTCCATCAACGCCTGCATAAGCCAACACGCCGCTTTCTATTCCTCGGACTCCAGGAAGCTCAGCCCCGTTCCCCGAAGCACTCTGGATGGATCTTCACCTGCCAGTGGGTGAAATATCCGCGCGTACCTCGTTGAGCGAACTATGTCTTGACAGCGACGGACGAGATGCCCAAACGTCGTGTTAATTTACTCCATGAGGAGAGCGAAGAGCAGGGACAGTATGTATGTATCAAGGAGAACCGGAGCGACATGGTTATCGATGACAGCTGATTTCTGTTTCAAGTTTGTCGCTCGATCTGCAGGATCTCCTTTATCTCCTTTACGATTTTCGTGCTGCCGATTGCAGTCTGCTGTCTTGTCGTCTTGTCTTCGAACCTGACGGTCACGGACTTGCGATCTGTTTCTGACATGCTACTCATATGAGTATCAAGTATACTAGTCAGTACGGACTAGTTACTTAGTAACCGATAACTTATAGGTGTACGAGGTATAGGGTGTGGACCTTTTGGTGGCGGTGGTGTAGGCTGGTGGATCTCTTGTGTCTCATACTGTGCTGTCTTTCCGTTTGTCTTTTGCTAGAAAGTGGCTTGTTTTCGACCCAGTTAGTTGCCTAAATCAGTACTTCTAGCGAGCAGTAGTTGGCCATGCTCCAACAACTCCAACATTCAAACCAACATTCATTCAACCTTCAAGTCATTGGCCTCAAGACACATATTTGAGCGACACGAGACCTATGAATACCCTGATATCCTGGATACCTGGACCCTTGCGCCTCTCCGAGGTTCAGCTCAGCAACTTGAACGTCGTCCAGTGGCCTTCATTGTACAACCCAGTGATAGAAGTCGACAGGGACGGATTCGGACTCGCAACCCAACCAGGGGGGTCTTATTTACAGCAACCAGATGGTATCATTATCCCACTCATACTCGGCATCAAAACTAACAGCCCTTCGACCACAGATATCTTCCGATTTACTCTTTACTGGTCCCTAATTTTCCACATCCCATTCAACTTCATCGCTGGCACCTACGCATTCTTCAACTTTCTCTTTCCTCCCGCTCGACCTACCAACGACTTCCCTCTCCTCTCTCCACCACTCACTCGTGTCGAGACGTCTGCATCCCCACAAGAATGGCCTAAACCCCCTCGTGTGAACGCTCGGCGGTCCAGATTGACGTTCGCACTCCTCGTTCTCTTGACGTTCCTGAGCCTCAGCCTCGTCAGCGCCGTTGTGGGCGCAGCAGTCGTCGGCTTCGTTCTGGCCGGTGTATACAAAGCAGGCGGGTTCTACATGTCCACGTGCGTGTTCTTGTCTTTTCTTCCCGTCTTGGCTTTCGTATGTGAACTCCTGGGCACTTATTCGTGCTGTTGTAGATGGATCCCGTTCATATGGGCCGTGATACAGGGTCTCGTTGCATTGCTTGGGTGGGTAGTCCACGTTGTCAAGTTTTTTGGTGTGTCGAGCTGACCCACGATAGCATATGGCCCTCTATTATAGACATCATCTGAGATTGTTGGGTTTTCATAGCCTCATCGCATTGGATCGTGTTGCGGCATGCATGGAGATAAACTGAGCATTATCAGTCAGGAATCCGACGTAGTTCGTGAGGGTTACCCGGATTGTCCGCAGTGCAGTAGAAGAGTGCCTGGAGCAGAAGGAAGGGGGCTTGAGTATATTGCTCATTAATAGGCGGGATCTCCTGCCCTGGGCGCATCAGATGCTGATAGACAGACAGGACGCAACGAAGTCAGAGCGTCGGGACGTTTTTCTGGTCGAGCATCAGACATCGTCGAAGCGAAGCCTTAGAACAGCCCCAACACATCGTCACATCTAGCTGGGTGTTTCCGGAATGGAGTACAATGTTGAGTTTTGTATTATTTGATTGCAATGAGGAGTGTTGACTACTTGTTCATCGCTCGTTTGAGTAAGTACTTAGTGGGGAGGGTTGAGATATGAGGCTGTTAGTTGGAATGCATACTCGCTACCTTCCCCGAAACAGCCTTCTTGGTCGATCTTACCATGGCCGATGGTCGGGCGGACTGCCTATGCCCATGTCAATCTAACGAAGGGTTGGAGCGCAGCAGTGGAGCCAAAGGCTAAGCGACAACACGAGTTCATGCCAGTTATAACCGAGCACAGGGGTTTGATCCCAAGACGGCGTATCACGACACAGCCATCTGCACACACCCTCGCGCGTCATACGTCCTGGGGGTGCAGTCTAGATTGTTGCCGATTTCTCCGAGGGGCATGATGGGCCACTCGCACTGGTATCTCACATCGCCGGAGGTGCGTCAACAGGGGGGTGATACTGCATACTGTGAGGCGTAGGTGCGTCAGGTGCAGGGGTAAGGGCTATCATGTATCATGAATGATATATGATCCCCGGCACGAGCACGCGCAGACAGACAACCCTCGTCCGCAGTGTAGAAATATCCACACTCTCGTCAGTGATCACTGCCATGACTTGTGAGCATGCTGCGATGGCGATGCGGTCTGGGTTCGATCATGATCGGATGTCGTTTGACTGATACTTGCGACCCCTATTCATCGAGGCAGGTGTAAAAATCAAAATCGTGGTTATTATCGGAGCCAGGGGCTTTCCCTGGGAGGGGGCGGTGATTTATGAAAGACGGAGCGCCGGTGGTGGTGGCGGTGGGTCTTAGATGCCCGACGTCAATGTCAAGTGGGTGTTGGCTGAGGCTCGTTTGGGTCGTGTCGCGCGGAGACTTATCTCGGCGGCGATTACGAGGGAGACGGTTCGTCGTTCACTTTGACGGGTTCTTTGAATTTAGCTCACAGCGTGGCGTCGAGGTTCGTGTTATGACAGGGTTTCCAAGTCCTTATCTCGGCTGAACCAGTTTCCGTCCATTCGATCTCGGTGCTTCTTGGCGGTGTCGAGGGGTTCACCGTAGTTCGGCACTTTATCAGTGATTAGAGAATGTTTTCATGGATTAGCAGATAGGTGACTGTACGCCCGTGGAGGTTGATGTTAATGGTGGCCACGGGCCACGCTGTGGCGACTCGTTCATCAACAGAGGCCCTTATGTGTGTGAGTGTTCGGCGATGGCTAACTCCGATGCTATTAGTGCTGGAGTCAGGCTTCTCCCGCACGGCTAGATTTCATGAAGGGACGACGAGCCTCGGCATTCGTCTTTCTGAGCCTTCTGTCCGTAGTCCAGGGAAGGATGCGTGTGACTGCTAAGTCAGTCAGTGTTCCTTATATGAAGCACGTGTTTGTGGTCGAGGGGGAAGGTGATGCATTCACTCACGCGTTTAATCGATCGCTCCCTCTCTGCGCTCAACTGCGTCTGCGCTGCCTGGGCTCATTGTGAGGCCATCGTTTGCAAATCAAAACCTCAGGTTATACTTTGCAACAGTCGGGCCGAAATGACGAGCCCAGTACTGATCAATATGCAACGCTGATGATATTAGTAGCACCACGCACCCAGTTTCCCTTTGCCTGCATGTTGCATAGGGGATATCGCCGTTTTGACAGTGGATTAGCATCTTATTGGATAGCACTGGTGTCGATGACAGGCCTCGAGTCAGATCTCCATCAGTAAGGTGATCTCGTGCCGGTGATTGTTTGGCCAAGCCAGTACTAGTGTGTGTCCAGTTCTTGGTAGGGATTAACGAAGTCCCTGTGTGTTACCTGGAGGCAGCCGATGAGCGCGATTCTCATTATAGGTATCGATCACTGGCATATGATAACATCCCACCTTTAGAACATCTATCCATTCGATCCTGCCTCTCCTACACACCATCCGCATCTCACATCATCATCGTCTTTACAGGTGTACACTGGGTCTGGCACTGTCTGCTCAGCCTTCCGTCATGGTCTTGGTGGAGTGTGCACGTGTCCGCTTGACACTGCAATGCGCCAGGGACTTGGATTATTTCGTACTACGGCTTGTGCTGGCACGGACCAGCACATACCGTAATACTGCTAGGGACACGTGCGCATACCCTGGCACTTGATCAACCGATCTGCGGAAGGATCAATCTACTACGGTATGGTATGTATCACAAGACCTTTTCAAAGCCTCGTTGTCTGTCCCCGATCACCATGCTGACTCGGATGTGACCAGTAGTGTATCATCCGTTGGGGCCTAAGCGCTTGGATCTATTGCTCTATAGACTATGGTTCAGGTTTTCATAAGCCATCTAATCGTTGCCGCGTGCCCGCTAGTGCTATAGTGCTTGTGGGGATGTTGACCACGAGGTCGTGTTCGATGAGGTGTGTGGCGTTTTGGCTTGCAAAATCGACATCGAGGTTGAGAAGGGTGACCTGGGTAGTGGCTATGGGACCTTTGAGCATCGACGCCTTCAAGGATCACATAGCGACTACCTAGTGCTAGTCGTAGTTTGCTATCATAGCCAGCGGCGCTGCAGCAGATGAAAATATTAATGACACCCGTGGCCTTGACAACGCCAGCATGCACGTGTGTTGGGTCTAGACCGCCAAACCCACGCATGGATGAACGCCGAACATCGAGATCGGCAGTGTCATCGCTAATCTGATATTTTCCAGGCTCTCATAACTCAGATATATCTTCATGGCGCACTCATCAAATCTCGTGGCCGTACACGCCCTAAAAACGAGAAGCCAGTTATCTTGAGTAACTTGCGAGCTTTGATGTAGATGTAGATAGGCTTCGTATACTGTCCGAGGTCACAATGTGTCTTAAATGACCCCTTCTCGTTTCCATCCGCGGGGGTAACCTATGGAGATAACACCCCTTCGTTTTTCGATCGCCGGACGGAAGGAGATCTGCGAAAAATCGAGTGATGCGGCCATAGCCGATGTAACCGATGTAAAGCCTTCAAGTTGTAAAGTGATTGGCAGACTTAAAACTCAATTGACACAGTTGACACCACGGAGCAAGATCGAATACGGAAGCAAAAAGAAAAAAGAAAAAAGAAAAAAAAATAGTGGATCACGAAATCTTGTCTTATCTTATCGCTGCACCAGTAGGATGGGAACACGTATCAGATTGCGAAAATGAAGAGAGAATACGTCAACGATGTTGACAATCAATGAGGTTAATAAACGCTGATGAGCAAAGAGTGGTAATCTAGCGCCACTGATGTCGTGTTTTTCTGGCCGCGGACGTACGGGCGTGGAATATCTACGGAGAACGTTCAACGTGCCTTCCGTTCGCCTGGAAACTCACGAAGAGTCATCACGTACACCCGTGGGGGTTGATGCGAACCCGTCGGTGCTAGCGCTGTGATACTAATAGAGTCTTAGCAATTGCATTGCCCGTGACAGGCGAAAACGAAATCAGTGATTAGAGAGCAACCAAGAATGATCTCTCAGGCCGCAGGCCTCTGGTGCGGAAGAGGCCTCTCGACGACAGCCTAAATGGACCCGGGCGCCATATAACTCCCAGAAGAGACCACCAAGCCAACAACTCATTGACCCCGCTTTGAGGATGTAAAACCTTGAACCCAAGAGAGAAAAAATGGGGGATACTTGTGCCATATGTTGGGAAACAGCTGTCAGACGATTGGATCGAGGTAAAAATAGACTACCTGATCAAGCACCGACGGATGGTGTGTAGATCAAAGATGGAGTAATACTTGTGAGTGCGAAACTTTGGAAGAGGCTTGGGACCAACGCGCGTTCATCAGGACATGGTGGGAGATAAGATTGGTACATAATCTTAACCCTGAGAGTTACTAGTCTAGTGCCACACAATAAACAAGTGTAAACGAGTACGTTGAGTATGTAATATGGCCACGTAGATAGACCAATTTGGCGCCCATCCAAGAGCTGAAAACAACCTTTGAATGCAGTACATGATATGGGCGGCCTAGAATGAATGCACAGAAATTATATGAATTTTTGAAGCGAAAAAGAAAGGAGGAGTGGGAGGAGAGGGGAGGAGGAATGGTCGCGGGGGCGGATGGAGAAAGCGGAGATTAAGAATTATCTTTGAAACCGGTATAATCTGATTGGGTAGATTTAGTTTACTGTCGTTATCTTTTAGTTTATCGGTTCCCGTCAACCAAAAATCATAAACTCACCAAGTCCCATAATTCTTACCCCGTTTCTCCTCTTCAACAACGCCATCTCCCGGCCAACTCCCTCTCATCTAAGTCTCGTCGTCGTCGCCGCCAACGTTCCTCATAATCTTCTTTCGTGTGCGTCTCTCTATCTATTGTTTATTGTTTGGTTAGACAGTCTCGAACTGACACCTCCTTATTGACAGCCAATCCTATTCGAAAATTCGCCGTAATCGTATCTCTAGATATAACTTCCAAAAAATGTCGTCAATCGTAATGGACCCACCTGCCTTGAGCATGCACCACCTATCCCGCATACAGCAGCAGTTCTCTCCGAGCACAGCTTCGGACCAACACGTTGCTAGTGTACTCGCCCACGAGCATGCCCTCACCACTTCACCTGTGCTCGCCGATGCCACGCACGCGCTCCACCAACGTATCAGCTCTGCCGAATTCACCACTTATGAGCAGCTTTTGCAACAGCAGAAAGATCGCTCTCAACCACCCGTTCAGCAGCCCGCCGTTGAAGACCAGTTGGCCGCGCTCAACGCCGCTGTCGTACAACAGCAGCAACAGCAATCGTCACGACAATCGGAACAACCCCAATCGGCACCACCCCAACAGCCTACCGCTGCTCCGCTACCTCAGCCTACCCAGCAGCCAGCACAGCAGGCTCCACAACAGCAGCGGACAGGTTGCACCAATTGCGGAACCGTGGACACGCCTCTATGGAGACGCGACACCGAGGGCAAGACCATCTGCAATGCCTGCGGTGAGTTGATTGCCTTCATTTTCATCTCATCTACTTTCATTTCCTGGTCCATCACCGTCACGTGTCAACGCGTGGCTACTGGGTCGCGGGCGCCCGTTTTGTCCAAACACGCACCATACTAGCCTGTCGATACATATCATCATGCAGCGTTGCCGCTACATCTAATCCGCGTGTTCTGGGCGTGTTGCGTCGGACGTGATGGGATTGGACCAGCTTCTTTTTCCTACGTTGTTTCCCTACCTACCGTTTTCTCAGTGCAGTAGCAGTGTGTGCTGATTGGGAATGTGTGCAACTCGTGGGCACTTTGCTTGGGGGTTTTTCGTTGTTTATTGTGCATAGGTCTTTACCTCAAATCACGCAAGGTGGCTCGTCCCCCATCCCTGGCCCGCACTCCAACGCCTACTGCTACCTCAGCGCCTCCCCCCTCTCAGCTCTCGAACGGTGGTGGGGAAATCGACATGTCGAATCCAAATCAGGCATCTATACCTCCAACTTCGTCACCCAGCCAAAATCAGCAGTCAAAAAATGGGGAAGCACCCTCATCGACTTCACAATCCGAGGGCTCAGGGCAGCCTCAGCAAAAGCCTTCTTCCAAGTCATCATCGGCCGTTAAGCTAGCTTCTGCCACAGGTGCGCACGCTGGTGGGGGCACGTGCCCTGGGGATGGACGGTGCGATGGCACTGGAGGAACCAGCGCGTGCGCCGGATGCCCGACACTGAATAATTCTCTCGCAGTGTCTGGGAGGCTCGAAGTGGAATCTGGACCCGCGGATCATCCGTCACCGGCTGCACAGGCTGCATCTCCCGCTGCTGCGGATACTGCCTCACCTGGAGTCGAGGGTGACAGCCCAGCATCGGGGCCTGCAAAGAAGAGCAAAACGGCGGTCGGGGCATTAAGCTGCGCCAACTGTGGAACAAGCACGACACCGCTATGGAGGAGGGACGACGTGGGGAACAATATTTGCAATGCATGTGGTGCGTTTCCATCTCATCGATTCATTATTTTGCGGTGTCGGAGACGTGTGTTTCTTTTCCGTGGTTCACAAGTCCTTGGCCTATTTTTCCCTATTTCTCGTAAAAAGTTTGACGTGGTGCACGTTCAAATCTCATGGCTGATGAGCGTGTGTTCTCGCTTCCGCTGGCGGGGTACCAGCCACCCTTGATGGGAAATTCCTTTTGGGATGGGGGTTCTTATCTTATCTCCGGCGGTTCGCGGGGAGCTTTCTTTCCTATTTCGATGACTATCCCGTCTGCTCAGTTGTTGCTGTTCGAGGGGTTTGTCATTCATGGCTTCAAATATTCTTTTGAGCACTTCCTAGCACTTGATTTCTGTTTTGAGCTGGCGGCGGTTTATCGTCGTAGTTTAATCGGACCGACCGCTGATAATTTTTCTTTAATCAGGCCTTTACTTCAAGCTCCATGGCACTCACCGCCCCAACTCCATGAAGAAGACCGTGATCAAGCGGCGGAAACGTGTTCCAGCTGCCGCTGGTATGTCTTCAGCACGCATCACGGATCACCAAGCAGCGGAAGCTCTTGTCGGAATTGGTCAATCAGGCGGCAGTCAACATGCGAACACGGGAGGAGAGGAGAGCGATAACGAGGTGGAGGAACCGCAGCCCCGACGAAAACGTGCACGGAGAGGGAAGAGCGATCGCGAGAAGGGCCGCACGCGGGAGAAGGACGACGATGAGGATATGGGCGAACTTGATGAGGAATCGCAGCAGGAGACTGGCGTACGAAATCGGGGCAAGGGTGAGCGTGCATCTGCACGGAAAGTCTCACGGGACTCTCACAGTTCTTTATGGGCTGAAGGTGCAATGAGTATGCATCATCAAATCGTAGAAGCGCTTGGGGATCGCGGACACTCGTTACCCCGCGTCATGCAACAAGGTTCTGACATGGACCGCTTCACTCACCACCTTGGGCGTGTTCCCTCTGGTCATGGAGCGTTTATCGCATCACCTCATGCTGGTCTTGATTTACCTCCATTGAATGCCGCCTTAGGGGAACGATATGGATATGGCCCACCTGGCCTGCTTGGTGCTCGTGATTTTAGCGGTGCACCCTCGAGCTATATTCGGTCCGGCTCTAATGCTCCCAGCAGAACGCATTCTCCATTGAACCCAGGACTTGCTGCTGCGGGTGTCGGCTATGTGTTACCACCACCACATGGCATGGGTCATGGGT
Organism: Paxillus involutus ATCC 200175; assembly: GCA_000827475.1. Taxonomy (NCBI): domain Eukaryota; kingdom Fungi; phylum Basidiomycota; class Agaricomycetes; order Boletales; family Paxillaceae; genus Paxillus; species Paxillus involutus. Next base: position 126,361 of record KN819369.1, read on the forward strand.
ATTATGGCCTCGGACATGGCCACTCGCCCCCTCCTCATGACGCTATGAACGGCGTGTTGGCATCGATCGTTCCCACGGCAAGCGAGCTGAGACAACATTATCTCGAGCTCCACGAACAGCGGAGGCGGTTCGAGGAAATGATTGACAAGACGGATAGGATGATGGCGGGTATTAAGCGCGGGCTCGACGAGATGATGGGCGCATCGCAACAGCAGCAACATCAGCAGCAACATCAGCCGCAGACGTTGCCCCAGCCCCAACCGCTCCAGCCCCAACCCCATGCGTCCCCCGAGCAGCCTGCACAGCAGCCCCCTCAAGCGGGAATGAACTCGACCGCAGCAGCTGTCCCTCTCGCCCGCACTGGTGAGCGGGAAAGGAGCCGGGAGTCGATCTGGCCTATCGTCGAGTCGGCGCCGCGGGAGTAGAAGATTCCTGTGATTTTTGATACCCCTCCGTTTCCCAAAATTCGGCGTCGCTTTCGTTTTGTCTTGCTATCGTTGCGTCCTCGTTTTCATTTTCATCAAGCCCCACTCGCTCGCATCTATCGCCTACTCAGTACGCCTTGGGGGTCTTTTGATTTTGACCTCTGATGCCGGGACTTTATTATGCTGAGCGCATAGATATATGTGCTGGCCATGCTTGGTTCCTATCTATGACTTTTTTCTTCCATCCTGGTTTTGTACCACCCTTTGCTATGCTTTCATGTGCAAATAGGTTTGTGTTATCGGTTTTCATTATGCATTCCATGGTTTCAATTCATGCTCGTATATTGCTCCCTACTATGATCCGTTTAAAGAACACTTTTTAGTCGCACCCCCACTTTGCTTTGTCCTTTTTCTTCTTTACTACTACTACTTTTTTCTTCGTTTTTGCTTTCCGGCATTATTTTGTTTTGTTCATATATAATATCTAGTGTCGCTGATAGTGTAGATCACTGGTCCATGTTGTTTGTGGTTCAGTGTGTCTCTAATACTTTATAGTCATCGTTTATACAAGAGCTTTTGGGCCCGGGGGCTGGCCACTCCAGTGATTCAGATGCGGTGTGTGATCGAGTAACGAGTTGCGCATTTTGGTATGGTCACTGAGGGAAGTAAAAGCATCAATAATCAATGGCAGAAGTACCACAATTCAGTGTCGACCACACTAGGAATCAGTGACACCGCACTCAAAATCAGTGTCTTTGGGTGACACTGATTTGCTCATTTTTGCTATTAGAAATCAGTGTCAATGACGCTAGATATTGGTGCCTTTGCTGCTGACTATCGGAGCTCTTAACGCTGATTTATGTTAGCCATTTCCCTACGCTAGGAGCTAGTGCTGGCTATCCCACTGCTGCCTACGGCTCTTGATGGTGCAAAGGTATGAATTAGATGGGAAGCAGTACAAGGAATAATGTGTAGACTAATGGCACACAGGTACACAGCCACGGGGTGACCACCAGAGCTAAGAGCGGAAACCAACACGATGGGGTTGACACAGAGCGCTGGTGGACCTGCAACAGTGCGAATGAGTCTCCGTAG
>KN819369.1:132368-162238 GCA_000827475.1 Paxillus involutus ATCC 200175
TTGGCTTCAACTTATATGTTGCGCCCCTATACGAGTCCTATCCCTTGATTTCAGGAGAGGTCGGATTTATAAGTCCTGAGATCTACTCAGACTTAGAAGCGGAGGACGGAGTTAGGAATTGATATCTTGTTGATATTCGAACTGAGGAAACGTAGGGAGTTTACAGGGTTTATATACTAGGAGCCCGATGTGATATAAGCGGACTAGCGTCGGGGGTCAGGGAATCCCGACGCGCAGTAGGAAAGGCTGTGATCGGGATTACAAAGTAAATGGCGCGAGGATGACGAATGGAACGTGGGGTTGGTAAGCATATGACAAACAAATAGGCACAGGAATGGAGATGGAAATAGGACAGATATAATTACTAATACAAGTCCGAAGACTCGGGATCGGGGATCGGGGAAACGGAATAGAGAAACAGAAGAAATAGTTCTAAGTATGAACCGGAGATGTCGGGATGTGTCGGGATGCGTCGGAGTGCGTCGGAAATGGGTTGAATAGGGTGGGAATGTCACGGGACGTGACAGTCCCAAGTAAAAATGATCAACATCCGAATCTGTAGTTCAGCACATGTTTGCTAGTTGGGTCATTATGGTAGGGTGTAAAGTGAGGTACACAGTAAGGCAGGCAGGTGGTGAGGTAGTGGTTGGTGTGCTTTATGCAGAGAAACACAACAGTGAGGTATGGAAATGCAACAAACAAAAGCCCCACTAAGATGTGATCAAGAGGCAAGTATGGGTAGCAATGCCGTGTCTGAGCTGATTGAAATGACGAGTGTGATCATGAGCACTTCCTACACAACATTGAGTGTGTAAGGTTTTCCGTTGTTGATGCCCAGCATGCACACATCATGCCGGAGACAGCTCAATGGTCTGATGGTGTGTTGAGGGTGGTGATTTCTGCCACGGATTGAGTGCAGTGATGACAAAAAGTGTCTCAGGTGCCACCTTGAACCTTGGCGTTCTGGCTTGGAGGGGAGCTTTCCTCGTTGCAATGGTGAGCAAAGTTGGAAGTCTGAAGGATCAATCAACTATGAATCATGATGGGAAAGTATGTCACACTTAGTTGTATGTGTCATACAATACAAATGCTCCTGAGCGAAGGTTTTACAAGCAGACACGAAGCATTGAATTGTCCAAAAGACATAGTACATTGCAGGTCTGAGGAAACGACTACAACCAATACAGAATACAGCGAGACTCAGACTTCGGGAGGTACGGAAGTGGCTGTAGAAGCAACAAAGGGTTGTTAATAATAAGAAAGAAAGAAAGAAAACGAAAACATACTAGCGGTGAAGTTCTCATGAAGAGAACTTGAAGTTCAGTGACACTTGTGTCGACTGTGGAATGGAACACCGTTCTTGGATAAGTCGTGATGGATCAGTCCGATATCAAGATTGGCATCATCAACCCTATGCTGTGCATCCTGCAATTTGAACTGGTACAAATTTCCCAACGATTCTGACTCCTCGACCCATGCACTGATGAGCTGGTGTTCAAGGTTACAGGTTTTACGCTGAGCACGCAACTGCAAGTACGGGTTGCACTTCCTCACACTCACGCTCGTCAGCGTCACTGTCCACCTCGGGATCCTGTGGAAACATTAATTTAACAGAGCACTCAACACACAACTCTGGAGTCACTCACCTGTATCACATCCAAGCGGTGTAGAATTCGAGGGGAGTCGAGATTATAATTTTGATTTCGGAGTGGAGTGATGGTGGCATGGAACACCGGGATGGCGGGATGTCTGTGGAACTTCAGTGCTCCAATGGCTGAAGGAGTCCCTTTGGCAGGGACAGCATTGCTGATACTGGCGCCAGGTTGAGAGCCGCTGATAGATAGAGAGCTCGAGGTTGGCAAAGTCCTGGGTGTCTTGGGAAAAATGAAAGAACGGCCCAGAGTGAGTGAATGAGTGACACAAAGATCCGATACCGCCAACTGTGTCTCGTCCAGCGCCCGGGCCTCCTCAGGCTTGGATTCTGGCAATTCAGGTGAGACCTGAACGTGAATGCTCAAGTCCTCGTTGGAGGCGACCTGCACTGTGGTGTCTGTCACCAGAATATCCATAGACAAGTCGGCCATGAAGATGTTAGTGCAGACTTTGAGAGTGGAGGGCAAGTAAACGAACAAGTACCTTTGAGCAAAAAGTGTCACTTATAGACAAGTGCAGAGTATGTAAGTGTCGGAGAAGGATATACATAGAATCAAGCCATTTGATTGTTATTACTACTCACAACTTCCTGCCACCTACCTCGTGCAGTTTCAGTGTTCGTTGTGTCATCAACGCCAGAACTAAAGTATGTACCCATATGAGGTAGATAAATTTTTTCCCTTTGATCTGTACTCTGACGCAAGTTACTCTCAGGAATCACTGGCCCAGTCCAACTTGGTCGATCGTGATATGATGATGGTGTCCTGATCAATTGTCACATCGGTAGCTGAGTCTTCCATGACCAGTTAGTAAAAAACCACGCACAACCCATGTGTACGACCACACGATGCAACAAAACAGGTTTTCCAGTGAGTCAGTCCCATCTTGCTTCAGCCTCTTGACTCAACTCTCCCATTTTCACTGTGTCTTGGCTCTCGTTCAGTTCAATGCTGAGCTGTCCACAGTGTCTCAAGTATTTCCCGATGGATTGGGGTGCCACCGCTCATGTCGTGCAAAAAACATCCAAGTGCAATGCATGGGAGTGAGGCCCTATTGCACCCCCCACCTGGGATGATATGGAAGAACACAGCTCCTCTGAGTCCAATTCCTCCTCATCCTCCTCACCATCATTGCACTCTCCCCAATTCTCTCCTGCTCCCGATGAGCAGGACTTTGAAATGGACTTTCCCCCTGATCCCCAAGATGCAACAAACATTTTGGACAAAGGCCAGCTGGACGGCAAAAGAGTGGATCATGAGCCTCCTGTGGTCACATCTGCAGCTCTTCTGACTTCATTGGGACTTGGCTGTCAAGTGCAGTTCTTTCCCGGCACAAGCAAAGTCTATGGTACTGGCCAGATATTTCTCAAATGCTTCAAAATGGATACCTATTCAATCTTTTGCAAAACTAATCCATACTACCCATTTGCAAGTCACAATGATTGGCAGATGGCCAACTATCTTCTTCAATCTGGACTCAGCATGGCGAAAATCAATGAATATTTCAAATTGAACTTGGTATGTCTTTTCAGTTGGCCCACTCTACACCACTTGTTCAATAATCATCACCTCCGGCAGGTACAGTCTCTTCCTCTCTCATTTCATATGGCGAAGGAGTTGCGAAATCGTGCCGAGCTCCTTCCACCTGGACCACATTGGAAATACAGAATCGTAGCTATGGCGCATCCCATGAAGAATCCTGCTGTCCTGTACTACCGTGATTCTCTTGAGTGCGTTGAATTATTACTCAACCATCCATACTACACGTCGCACATAAATTACACCCTGTTCTGCCTTTTTACTACAGCAGAGAGGATAGTCCGGGAATATGCCGAATGGATGAGTGGTGATGTTGCATGGTGTATGCAGGTAAGTTGAGTTCAAGTTCTTCTGTGTCGTCGTTTTGATCGATACAATCCAAGCTTCTGGAGGGCGCAACATTGTGTGGGGTGGTCCTATCCTCGGATAAGACGCACATCACCAATATGTGCGGTGGAAAGGTCGCCAATCCCCTGTTGATTAGCCTGGCCAATATCAGAATGGCTGTGCGGAATAAGGCCTCGTTGCATGTATTCCTACTAGGGGCGCTCATGCCAATTGTTGAGTTCCTTCACCCCAAACAGAGAATGTGTTCTGTCCTCGACGCTCGCCTCTTTCATCAATGCCTCGACATCGTCATTGAACCTCTCAAGATTGCTGCATGTATTGGACATATGATGTCTGATCCTGCCGGAAATCTTCAGCATTGCTTCACCCCCCTCACAGCATATATTGCCGATACACCAAAAGCTTGCATGCTGGTGTGTGTGTGTGGAAAGACCTCTCCAGTAATGATGGTGTCCTACAAGGAGTTCAGCAATGCTTTTCAGCACAAACAACATACCTGGGCAACTACACTTGCACAACTTGCTCACATTACATGTGACCTGAATGACGTGGAGAGGTACTTCACACAATGTAAACAGTTCAGACTCAGCAGAGTCTATGAGCCATTTTGGAGAGATTGGCCATTATCTGATCCCCCCAATTTCTTATCTCCGGAAGCATTGCACCATTGGCATGGCAAGTTCTGGGATCACGATGTCCAGTGGTGTAAAAACACTCTCAGTTCTTGAGAGCTCAACTTTCGCTATTCCGTTTTACAGCCAATTGTTGGCTTGCGCCATTTCAAGAACGGCATTACCACACTGAAGCAGGTTACAGGTCGTGCCAAACGCGACGTCCAGCGATACAATGTGCCTGTCATTTCTGGCGCTGCGCCAACAAACACCGTCATTGCCATCTGCGCCTTGATGGATTTTTGTTACCTGGCCCAGGCTCGTGTCATCACTTCTTCGATCCATGACAAAATCAAGGATGCTCTCACTGAGTTTCATGAACACAAATTTTCAATCACCAACAAAGGACTACGAAGGGGAGCAAAAAGCGGAGCAGCTCTCAACCATTGGCAGATTCCAAAGCTCGAGTTAATGCAGAGTGTTGCGCTGAGCATCAGTCAGCTTGGTGCGCCAGTGCAATGGTCAGCAGATATGACCAAACACGCACACATCGAGGTGGTCAAAGACCCAGCAGCTTTGACAAATCACCACCACTTCGACTCGCAGATTTGCCGCTACTTGGATCAGATGGAGAAATGTCGCGCCTTTGAGACAGCAACTCGACTTAGTTCTCTCCTTCACACTGGCGTGGGTAGTGGTCAAGACATTCCCGACTCAGAGGTTGATTTAGCAGCAGGTGATATGGATGATCCGGATGAGGACCCTGAGGAACATCCCATGGCATTACTCAATGATATCTGGGCTCTGAAGTGTCCTATTCCCAACTTCTTTGCTATTGCTGAATCGCTTTTGACTGTTGCCCCGGGTTCTATTCCATACCCAATCCGCACATTTACGTCTGGGCTGACTACTTTCCGCCTCAACTATGACCCTTCAATCAAGCACATTGTGATTGACAAAGTCGCCAAGATGTTCGATATTCCTGATCTTTGCCCTGCCATCACTGATTATCTTGGTCATGAGGGACCCTACGCACAAAATTTCCATTCATTTGGAGGGCTGTGATGTGCACATGCAGATACTCACTTACCGTTCAGCAAGATTCAGGTCTGGTACAAGGTTCGCCTTCAGCAGAAGCTGTACCACAATCGTATGTCTGTTGGCCCAATATTTACAATCAATGTTCACCCTGCTGACCATACATGGACATATGGCTGCTGTGATGCAGCAATATTGCACACAGATGCATGCCATGAATGGCCTTCTAGTGGTCTTACAGGTGGGTGATACATAAATCTAATGAACACCTTTGTTGAATATTGTCTAATAGGCCATTCTGTGGCTGAGATTTGCCTCATTATGTGTCCTCTTTCTCCCAGAGGACACAAGATAGTGTGGGATGAACATTTTCTTATGTGGTCCCTCAACAGCGATCACAAGTTGATTTGGCCACTGGACTACGAGTACTGAAGTGAGAAACACGGGCCTCAGGCACATTGTTAGGTGATGTGTTTCCTCTTGATCAAATAAGATCTTATGTCCATCTTGTTCCTTGCTTTGGTGGGGCTGCCAATCCATGTCTTATGAGTACCAATAGTTCACTTTTTTCTCAGTCATTTTGGTTGAATAGCTACTTTGAAAAAGAGTTCTATTATGCTGTTTCTTCGTCGTAGTTGTACTGAACTTGAATAATCTGGAGCATTGTGATTGTGAAAATTTTAGAAAGTCGCACTGCTTGCACATCTTGATTAGCCTACTGTGTTGCTTATGACCCATGGATCTCTTCAGGTTCATTCTCTTTTTGCTAACAGCTGCCCAACTCAACTGACCACAATGGTGTGGTTGTTGAACTTGCGCTTATAGCAGCATGTACAGCATTCATTACAGTGTGTTACTATCTTAGATAAGTAGTTAGATAAGGACTCTTAGTCACATCAACAGTCACATCAGTGACCTGTCACGCTTGTATCCAGTATATAAACCCAGCACTGTAATAGCGCTCAATAGATCGTTTCTTATACTCCAACCACTACCTGCTTACCAGCAAGTAATCCCCTCAGCACAGGTGAGTAGAGAGTTCCTCTCGCTATGCCCCTGCATGCTTCAACAGTGGTGTCGCTGGAATCAACAGGGAAGGTTCCACGAAGTCATCGCCAGCAACATGATTGTATACCAACTTCATCCTCCTCACATGTGATGCCATCGACTCCCCGGGCCATCCCCTAGTACTTCTGATCATTGGTTCGGGACACACAAAAAGGTCTTTGGTGGGTTGGTATCCTTTTTCTTCTTTTCAATGCTACATTTTTGATCTCTAGCTCTGCTCTTTGAGTTGTTGAGCTATGCCCTTCCACTGCTAGGGCTGGTCTCCTTCTGTTTTCCCAGACTTGCCATTCGAGGCTTTGTCTATCTGCTGCCACCATGTCCTTACTATTGCTACCAGGCACCCTATTCACAAGTGTAACAAGTCCACAGACTACACAGTCATCGCCCTTCACAAAGCGTGCTCTGTTCCACACCAATGGGTCCTGCACCATTTGTCACGCTTGTAAGTAGTGGGTTGAGTTCAGAAAAAACCATGATTCAGTGTGTTTGGAATGACTATTTATCTCATTCTCATTCTCATATATTGTTTACTGGTTTTTAGGTCATATTCATACATATCACCAATCAAGGGAGTTTAATGAGGTGAGTCAGTGAATGTGTTATCTTCCTGTTTTCTACTTCACGATGTCGTTTGCGACGCGGGGACGTGTTGGTGGGAGTGCTGTGATCGTTATCGATCTTTTAACATTCAAACAAGGTCTTGTTCACGTGGAACTTACACCATCCCTTCGCAGATCACAACTCCATTCTTGATTGAGATGACATTTGACACACTTATGCCTTCATGCCCTGTATTGGCATCTCTGAGAATCCAAGTTACCCAATGGAGTCTTATCACTCCAACTGTTGTATGTCCACCTCTAAGAATAACAACCACCGCTGGCAATTCAATGGGAGTGGCCAGCTTGTTGATGCTAGCGCAGCCTCAGAGACAATGATGAAGAGCACTTGAACGCGCTCACATGGTTCTGATTCCAGTTGTTTTGAATGCCAGTCCTTCCTGCAATTTTCTTCCCATCATGCTCTCCACAATTATTTGACAAACCTCGACAAGGGCACATTGCGATCCAAAACCTAAACAGTTCTACTCGCTTCCCCTTTACCTCAATTCATCACCATCCCACTCCAGAACTCGCAAAACCCTCCATCAACCTCTACATACGCCGGCAGCTCTGCCATTGCCCTGATCCACAACACACGACCAGAGTCCTCACGACCCCTTGACACCTCGTTCCCCATCATCTTTTTATACCTATCTTGTGCTTTCCTTCTAGATCTTTGCTGCTCGTCCTTCTGGCTCTCAGCTGATCAAAAGGTCGACAAAGCCTTATCTATCTTGTCAATTACACAGCTCAGCATCATATCCTATATCTATATTATTACTTGTTGGAAATGGGAGGCTTGCGGAAGGTTGGATGTAATCTCAAAGAATGTACTACAGACAGAGTACGGGCGCAAACGGAAGGTTGGACAATTTTTGACTTACCCTTTATTTTAATGTGATCTACATTTATATTCATTCATGCATTCTATCATTGCTCTTACTCCTGCCTTTACTGAAACTTATACATAACAGAGATGCACAGGTCTCGGGAAGAGAAAAGATGTCAATACGGCACAAGATATTATTTTGCTCGTGGAAAGGAGAACTTCATACAGTGGCTCATGGCTCGCTGCCCCAAGGTCTATAGCCTAGCAACCTGCTTATGCAACTCCGGCTTGTACCACATCATCAACACTCCCGATGACTACATCGCACCTCTAGTCTGTACTCCTGCTCGAATTCTGACGAATACTGGCCCCGATGTGCACATATTCAACTGCTTTACGCCCCACAATGAGTGTTTGTGTTTGTTTTTTACTTAATCTACCATCACGCTCACTGGCTTGAATTGTATAAAGTCCATCCCTCATGATTTTGCGAAAGGTCATACTCTGTTGGGACACTCTCCTGCTGGGTGTGCATTGACTAGCTAATTCGTCCAATGGCAAACAACAAGAAGGTGCTCTCAGCCCATGCCTCAGCCCCTTCACTACCAGAGCAGAATGAACCTCGTCGATCAAGGCAGAATAACACCAGTAAAGGTGGTGTTCGGCAACAGCTCGAGAAGGTTGCAGACACGATTGATCAACCTCAGCAAGTGCCCAGGCAGAGGTTGGTGGTTCCAGACAATGTGCCAATGAATCCTATGGCTCCCACCCCTTGATGTGCAAGGAAGCCCTCTCAGAAGTCTCGGAAGGCAAAGGTCTGTCCTCACATTTTTACATAGGCTTGTCCTAAACCATTCAAATAGAACTCGACAAAGGACGTGATGACTGAGGGCTCAAAATCAGGTCCATCTGTTCAACCTGCTGTTGCGGCACCTCAAGCTGGTGTTCCAGTTTTCTCAGTGCCTGAGCCCAAGCTTCATAGGACAGCCGCAGGATCCAGGTTTGGTTTACAGATCCTGGCTTCTGGGCCAGCTTCATTCATCGGGACACAACCCGTGCAAGACTATGAATGAGAACGTGTCAGGTATCAAGGTCGCCCGTGAACCATGTTAGATGGCAACCATTCAGGACACCATCAGTCCGGTACACACAGCAACAATGTGGTTCATGGCACACCAGTTCAGCTTCACACTACTGATTGTCGAACATATGCTGATACTTTGTGGCTACCTTCTTGTCCTATGCTGCGAGCTTCCGGTACTACTGTGGCCAATCATGCTCAAGTTGGATGGCAACCCCACTCGACATCCCTTTCCACAATTGAGGAACATTCATCGACATTGACACCTGCACCTACCACCACCCATCTTGACGAGGACAGGCACATCGCTGCGCAGGCTACTACAGAATCTCAGAGCAACATTGTTCAACAACATGCATTAAGGCCTTCAGGAGCACACAACTTGTTTGGCGGTGACAGCAATTCGTCATTGACCAGTGGTTCAGAGACTGACCGTGAGGAACCAGTTTGTCGGCAGCAATGGAGCCAGTACCATGAGATGGATGATGAACCACACGCCAGGGAGACTTCTCCCACCGTTGAAAGCGGCTGTTATGAAGCTTGTGATGAAGATCTTTATGCTGGCGACCCTGTAAGAGCTGTAAAATTGAACCTGTAGTCTACCTTAGTAGATAGTCACTATATAAGAAGATAGGTAGTTACATGTAGTATACCTTAGTAGTTATTCACTAAGGTAGACTACGGTAATGTGTCTATGGTACATAAGTACATGATTAGCTAAGCTATGTACCTACATTTGTATTCCAACACTCCCCCTCAAACGGAGTATGGGGGAATCAAAATGAATCAAGGAATGAATCAAAAGAAAGGAATGTATACCTATTAGAATACTTCCAGTAAATGAGTGAATAAGATCTTGAGTCTGTAATGACTCGCAGCGTCCGTGGTGTCCGTAGATATGTACTGTCGAGGGTCTACACTTGTGTGATTACCCAATATGGTAATTCGGGGGTATGGGTGATGTTGACGGTGTGCGGTGTCGATGTATGGGCCTCGGTGCCCTTCAACCTCGGGTCTGGTGGCTTGGGAACACTCCCCCAATAGCCCTGTGCCGCTTCCATCGCGTCCGGTTGAGCTGGGTGGTCATCGACTCGACCTTATGACATGGTGCGTACTCCGTACACTTGGGCTTGCTGACGTTCGTAGGCGCCATCTTGAGGCGTCCTTGACGATGTGGCAGATTGGGGTGGTGAGTAGGTCGCTTGGTGGCATAGGGAAGTGGTGTGGGCGGCGTGGATGGCTCTGGTGAGTTCGTTGACACTCTCAGCTTACCGTTGCACTGCTGACCGGCTTTGTCGTCAGCTAGCGCACCTGTTTCAACTCGTAATGAGTTGCAGCTGGCGCTGCTCGTTGCATCACCCGTGTCGATCGTTCTGCCATCTCGTCGGCAGGCGTCGTCCTTGCTCTGTCCCCTTTCCTCGCCCTCGACTTCTCTCGTCTCGACTCCATTGCCCCCTCTGCCTCTTGGCTCATCTCCTCGTCTTGACTCCCTCGACTTGATGTCCTTGATGTCCTTGACTTCTTTGACTGTCGATGTACCCTTGACCTCGTTCGTTTCGATGTGTTTGACCGTCAATTCGACCTCCTGCTCGCTGTATCCCCCATCCACCCCTTTCTCCTTGTCTGGAGGCTCTGTGGGCCTGTTGGGATGGCGCTTGTTGCCGTCTGTCGTGCCCACAGGTCTTCTTGGCGATTGCTGGGTGTCGTGGTCGTTCTCAACACGGTCGTTGTTCGTCTCGATGTCGTCAGCCTTGACGTGAAGGCTCGACCATCTAATCCTCTCCCCCTTGAGCTCTACGCTCGGGGGTTTACTCCCTGGTGAGTTCATTTGACCGCCTGGGTTGTGCAGGGCGTCTGCACGCATTCGTGCAGCCGTTTTACTCGACTTCAGGTTGACGTCGTCAGTCTCGACGTGTAGGCTCAACTGCTTACTTGACTCCCCCTCGAGCCGTACACTCAGGGGTTTGTTGCCTGGTGAGTCCATTTCGCTGCCTGGGTCGTGCACGGCATCTGCACGGTGTCGTGCGGGCATTTTGTTTGACTTCGTGTCGTTGTCGTTGTCGTGTCGTTCGGGGTGTGGTGGTAGAGCTGGTGGTGTGGGAGGTGATGGTGGTTGTGGTGGAGGTGCGTCGTCTTCGTCGTTGGCGTTCATTGCTGCTGTTCGATGTTCCTCCGTCGTCTGACCTCTCTCCTTGTTCTGCTGACCTTCCTTGTCATCCCTGGCCTCATCTCTGGCCTTCTCCCTTTGACATCGCCATTCGTCGTCTCCATATGATGTGCTCTGGTTGTCCTCACTCCCCTCGACCTCATCATCACCGCTCGCCGCCTCTCCTCGGCCCTCTCTGTTTGATGTCTTGTCGTACGGCGTCCTTCGTGGTTGTGGGGTTGACGACTCCCGTCGTGGGTGTTCAAGGTGCGTGGCCGTTTCGTTATTGTGCCCGCTCGACTGCTGACCAGTCATCTCCCCCTCGAGCAGCATGCTCAGGGGTTGTCATTGTTCATCTGGAGTTGGTAGGGTGTGGTAGGGAGGTGGTAGGGTCGATGTGGGTACGACGTACGTGTGGCGGACATCCTCGTCCCCACTGTCGTCGTTCGAGCTGGGAGTCTCAATCCCACTCGCCCACTCACCCTTCTCATCTTCCTCTCCCCCCTTCTCACCCTTGTTCGACGCGTTCGGCAGTCTGTACGACCTGCCCATTGGCATTGCCGGGCCAATGCTCGTAGTGTTTGGGTTCGTGGCGTCAGTGGCCTCGTCAATGGCCATTTGACGTGTCCAGTGGGGTGTCTGGGGCATGACGTGTGCGTGGTCGACATCTACGTCGTCGCCATCTTTGTAGTCCGCCTCCTCACTCCCTTGACTCCTCGACTCTACCCTCTCCTCGCTCCATTTGACGTCTTCGCGTGTACGACGTGTCCCGGTGCGTGGTACTTCGCTGTCTCGACGTCGTTGGTACATCGACTGTCTTGGCGTAGGTGCCAGCTGCCTGAATGGCAGGTTGGGAGTGGATGGAGGTGGTGGTGATGGGGTGTGTCGACTCGAGCCCTAGGTGAGTCCAGGCTGCTCGTGGGCTTGACAAGGCTTACACCGTCGACCATCTGGTCCGTGGCACACATGCCCGGTCCCCTCGTTGCGGCTACCTTCTTGTCGGCCCTCCTATTCGACTTCCTCCCCTCCTCACCTTCTCCATGCCCTCTTTCAACTCTTCCCTGGTGCCTCGTTTCCTGTGTGTGTTGACAGCGTGGCTTGCTGCGTGGTACATGGACTTCTCGTCTTGCTGATCCGTTACTGACATCATTGTCACAGTGTTGTAGTCAGCTAAGCTAGTCTAAGAGGAAGACTAGGCCAGAGAATGAGGGGGTAGGGCAAATGGTTCGACCCTTGAGGGAAGCAGTGAGCATGAAGGCTAGAGGATATGTCTCCCCTTTCTCTTGAGTGAACAATAAGGATGCTTGATGGTTAATTGGGCGAAAGCGAAGAGCGAAGGGAGGAAAATAAGACTGAGGGAGGAGGAAAGCAGAATGGGAGATCCTAAGGCTGCGAGACGCACGCAGGTCAAACCTATCGGGGAATTCCCGATACAGCACGGCAGTGGTGAGAGAGGCTCACCTTACTGATCTTCGGAGGTGGACTCGAGAAGAGGTGTTGAGATACTCTTGTATGAGACAAGATAGAAGAGCTTGTATATGTCCCTGTGGGATCTGAGTAGCTTGAGTGACTACCTTGAGTAACTAAAGTACAAGCTATGTGGTCCTAGTATTTATACGTAAGTGCTATGTGCACGGACCATGTAATCTACCAGTTTAGTCCAGTAAACTGGTACAATGAACTACTAGATATAGTATCTGTAGAATCTCATGGAATGTTGTAGAATGTCCATGAGTAAGCTATGAGTCAATCTCGATAGCGTAAGTATTATGAGTGAGATCATATGTCCAGGTCTTCGGTAACACTAGGTAACCGGCTTACATATGACCTACTTCGACAGAACCCGGGCAGTGAAGTGTTGAACCCAGAGACAAGAGGGTCCGACCTTAGCTGGGCAGTGTCTGGGCGAGTGCGGGTAGATCAGGTATACTCAATAGCGAGCGCTCAAGGGAGGTCTCGCACAATAGGAATCAGGGGATTGTTGATAACAATAAATTGGGAGTCTAAAATGCAAGAAGATGCACCGTGGTGCCCACGTACAGGACTTTATAGTCTGGGTATGCCTGAGACTGTCTGACAGGTGGACAGCTTAGGTAATCGTAACTACGCCTGTTGAGGGGCACATGATCTGATATATGTGGGTGATATCGGGCGAAACACTAAGTACGAAGGGAGGAAAATAGAGCGCGAGAGAGAGAGAGAGGAGGGAGGGAGAGGGAGGGGAGAGAGAGGGTATACTACTTACTGGCTGGACGAGGGCATGGGCAGAGCAGGCAGTACAGAGACGGATGCGAGAATCTGTAAATGAAAGAGAGAGCTCCGGGTGAATGGGGATCTGTGTGTGGGGGAATGGAACCCTCATGGGCAGGTCGCTGGGTACATGCGGACATGATAGGATGGGTCGTCGCGCGGCACTGCATGTGTAGGGAACTATGGTTCCCTACAGCGTGACGTGTCACAGACCTCTGCGCATGTCCGTACATGGTCGTTGACTCTGTTGTTCTGAATTTCTTGTAGTAGCTCCATAGTGAATGTATCCATCTCGAGTAGATTCTTGAGAGTCTTGAAGTACTCATGAGCTGATTCGAAGTTGAGAATTTGAAGGAATAACGAGTCTGGGATGGATGAAGCAATTGCACACTTCGCGATTGCATTGGCTTGTTCATCGTACGGGTTTGGCTTCGTTCCGCTAAGGTAAGCGCGAACTCCAAGTTCGTTGAGCGCTTGCTCAAGACTCTTGCACCATGTGGACCAATTCCGCCCATCCTTTCTGAGTGTGGGAATTTCGGCCATGGAGGGAATTCGAAGTTGAGTGAACTGGGTGTTACTGACAGGCATCGGGGCTCATAACCTGTAAGAGCTGTAAAATTGAACCTGTAGTCTACCTTAGTAGATAGTTACTATATAAGAAGATAGGTAGTTACCTGTAGTATACCTTAGTAGTTGGTCACTAAGGTAGACTACGGTAATGTGTCTATGGTAAGTACGTGATTAGCTAAGCTATGTACCTACATTTGTATTCCAATGGACCCCACCAACATGAACGTGGATGGCCCTTTACAGGAAGATGATCTCTATGTTGACGATGATCGAGATGCAAGGATGGATGTTGATTTGCAGGCAGATGATCAAGAGTTCCCTAGCAACCTTGATGATGGTGACATGCATGCAACAGGTCCATGCATAAGTCAGGTGTGTACATATCCATACACTACACTACCCTACACACCATCAGTATGAATCTACGTAATACACACCACATCGCCAAATCAAACAAGCTTCAACGCTTAGGCCGTGCGGTAAAGAACTGCTAATATATGGTCAACAAGGAGTTCATCACACTCAGGACCTACACAGACAGCAAGAGGCCACATAGGTGATCATTCCCATATTTTCATGAGATTGTACCCTCTCAGGTCGAGCAATGATGGAGCCCCTCACCTAGGGCTTCAGATGTCCCCCACAAGGTTGCAGCCCCTCAGGCCGAGCGACAACTGACCTCTTTGCCCAGAGTTTCAATTCCCCCCCAAAGCTCCCTAACAAACTCTTGTCTCCAGCAGCAACACCTCCTCACCCAACGGACATCCTTGCTCCAACCATGGGCCCTGCATAACCATACCCCTTCTGCACTGCCTCTGCTGTCTCAGTGAACTCAACAGCGCGCACCTCTGCTCCAGGCATCCCAACAGTCGCAACCACAGCCACAACCACAGCCACAACCACAGCAACCACCCACTCCCCAAGGAGACCAATCACTCCAAGTTCCGGAGTGCAACCACCCACAATGCGCCAGTTCTAACCAGTGCCTGGCTACCCCATCTCAGGCTCAGGGAGGAGCTAGATCGGAACCCTTCGAGGATGGTCAGGTAAGAGACCATACTGCGAACCCATCGCCTGCTTATGCTTAAGGGCCAATCCAAAGAGTCACCACCGTAATGGATGACTTGTTTCATCACGTTGATAAGGAACACTGTCCAATGGACACCATTAACATTGATGGGAAATATAACACAGTTAAGCTCACCATCGTGTAGCTTGTTGCCAAGCATACAGAGCCTACTAAATCTCTTATCAAATGTGTACCAACTCCAATGATTGTGTGAGCTCCGTAACATGTCAGAAAATGTTAGCTCTTCGACACTGATCATGCCCAACTCGGAAGGCAGTGGATGACATTCCATGTAGTACGAGCCTCATTCACCATCACATTAATGAAGCGACCCTTCATTGACATGGATGCAAGGAACTCTACAAGGTCAAGGGTCTGAAGCAATGCTGCAGAACCACAGAGACTGTCATCCCATCCAAGAACTTGCAGGTCACGAAGGACCTGGTCTGCAACAGTAGAGAATGCCGTGTCCATGCTGGTGAGAGTCTGGTGAGTCAGCCAGTTGCAAGTGGATGACCAACAGTCTTTTGCGACGGAAGCACATCCAAGGTCATGCCAGTACTGGATAACCCAGCTAGGCAGATTTCCGGAGTGTTGTGGGTCAAGGACAGATACTGCAATGATGATCAATAGATAGGGCTTGCACCAGTAGGTTTAAGAGCTGGACAGAGATACTGAATGGTGGGATTGAGCAATCTAGAAAGTTATTGGGGAGGTTACTGTTGCATGGCTGATTGGACAAGAAGGCTGCTGGGTCGAATCCAGAAAGAGACAGGTCAAATGGAGGTATATTTGTGAAGTCCAGTAGAGCGGAGACAGAGAGTTCAGGAATTGGGATGAAGGACAAATAGCGGGGAGGAACCCCAGGGAGGGTGATGATGTTCATTTGGATGTGGGAGGTCAAGTCAAGTTCATTCTGAGTACTAGCCTGAGGGAAAGCCATGATGGTCAGACACATCAGGCTTGAAGAGTACGAGCTCACCTTCTAGCACCACATCCTGATGAGAGGACTTGCCACCTTGACAAGCTAAAAAGAAGTAGTGAAACCACAGAGCCCGAGTCCAAGCATAAATATTGTGAACGAAGGCTGTAGCGGCGGCGGGTTACTAGGGTAGTCACGGCAAACCTAAGGTAAGTTCGTCACACATCCTCAAGGGAAACGAACCTGTCACAAGACTGTTATGTAATGCTGTGCAAGAGTTCACATGAACCTAGGGTCGAAATGGGACAGTATGTCCCTACAGACGACATGGTAGCAGACATCCTCACAAAGCCCCTTGTTCGGGAACAGCACTGGAAGTTCATTTGGAGCATGGGACTATGAATGTGCTTGAGTGGGAGTGACAAAATACAGTGAGCTCCGGAATCCGATGCCCTGATGTGGAATCCGATAACCCGGTGTGCAGCCACAGAAACCCGGAACCCGGAATCCATAGTTCTGCTTGGAACCTGTCCGGAATCCTATCGGACTGTCGTCCCATTATCTCAGACATGTCCCATTACTCCCAAGCCTTCAGGAGCATTCCTATTATTATCCTACATCACTTAAACTTCCCATTCCACGTTCCTACATTTATTCCTGATCTCCTGTCATATTTAGTGAGCACTTCTCTGCCCATCATATATATATATCCCTCTTTTTCCTTCGGATTCCTCAGTCGTTCTTTGCCCTCCTTTAGGCAGCAACTGAGGTGAGTTCCTTTATACCTATCTACTACTCCTAGCTAATTCTGAGTAGTCTGGGCAATCCCTGCCCTTCCATAGTTTTTGTCAGGGATTACTTGCTGGTAAGCAGGTAGTGGTTGGAATATAAGAAATGATCTATTGAGCACTATTACAGTGCTGGGTTTATATACTAGATACAAGTGTGACAAGTCACTGATGTGACTGTTGATGTGACTAAGAGTCCTTATCTAACTACTGATCTAAGATAGTGATCATGCTGTAATGAATGCTGTACATGCTGCTATAAGCACAAGTTCAACACTCCCCCTTGCTAAGCATCACCTAAGTGTGTGCAAGCGTAGATGGTGCATTTAGCTGCCATGTGTATCCTGATAAAATTCAAGGCCTAGTTGGGCTCTGAACTGTTCGAATTTGACATGTCCCAAGTTTTTTGTGAACATGTCTGCAGGGTTAGCTGCTCCATCAATGAAGTATATCTCAACCTTCTTCTGGGGGATTACTTTGCGTACATAGTGGTAGTGGATGTCAATGTGCTTGGAGCGCTTTTCTGTGATAGGGTTTGTAGCCATAAAGATGGATCCCTGATTATCACCACAGATTGGGATTGGTTTGAGGTTGTAGCCGAGCTCACTTAATAAGGAGCATATCCAGACTACTTGGCAACTGCAATCACTAAGTGCCATGTATTCAGCCTCTGTTGAGGAAAGAGCAACTGTCTTTTGAGCGTGAGAGGCCCAACTGAATATGCCATCTGCAATTTTCAGGAAGTATCCTGTTTGCGATCAGCGGGAAGTGGGGTCGAATGCCCAGTCTAAGTCTGTGCAAGCCATAAGGCCAAGGCCACATCCACCATTGAACACAAGGGAGTAGTTCTTGGTCCCAATGAGATACTGTAGCAACAGATATGTAGTGCTTTGTTGAGGTGGTCTTCTAAGGGGTTGGCTGCATGCCTAGAGAGCATGGTCACAGCATATGCAATGTCAGGACGAGTTCCAAGCATGATGTAGAGCAAAGAGCCAATGACAGTTTGGAAACGACTGCACAAATTAGGATCTGCAGCAGATTCATTTGGCAAAGCATAGTAGCCTTGGGAAAGAGGAGTGGGTGTGGATTTCGCATTTTGCATACCGCATCTTTCGAGGATGGTTTCCAGATAAGCACATTGATCTAGGTAGATCTTGCTGCCTTTGCGCTGAATTTACCTGTGAAGGAATTTCTTGGGAATTCCAAGATCTCTGCATGTCCATTTCTTCATGAACATAGCCTTGATTTCATCAACAATGGCTTTGTTTGGGCCACAGAAAAGGGCATCATCTACATAGATGATGGCTACGACAACATTGGAGCCTTTCTTCTTGTAGAGAAATATCCCAGCATCAGATTTTAGGTGTTCAAAGCCTAGTTCTTCCATGGAATCATTGAGGGTTTTCCACCAGGCTAATCCAGCCTGCTTCAAGCCATAGAGGGCACATAATAAACGGAGCACTTTATGCTCTTGCCCTTTTTCAGCAAAGCCTTCAGGTTGTTCCATGTAGATCTCTTTGTCAAGCTTGCCATATAAATAGGCGCTACAGATGTCAAGGCCAGAGATATACCAGTTTTCTAGTGCAGCTAGTGCAAGCATCAAGCGCACTGTTTCAAAGCACACAACTGGCTAGGGCTGCCAAAGTTCAGTTCAGTCCGGTTCAGGAATGCTTTCTGCCGAACCTGAACCTGAACCTACTGTTGGCAAGCTTGAACTGAACTAAACCTGAACTAGTTTGGACCTGAACTTCAAGATAACTATTTGAGATATATGAAAATTTCATTGTTAATGTACTAGTCAACATTGGTAGTCCAAGATTTAGGCTCCCAGTGTAAAGCTTCAGCTGCAGCAGTCAAATCTCCAGATGAGTAGCTATCCTTCAAGAGTTGTAATGCCTCCACAGTGTCAGGGTGTAAACTGTTGTGTAAAAGTGTTACTGTCAAGCCTTCTTGGGAGAAAGACCTCTCAGAAGGAGTAGAGGAGCCCTGAATTGCAAGATAATCTTGTGCCATGCGTGACAAGATAGGATATTGGGTGGAGTGATGCTAAAGGAGATCAGCCAAAGTCATAAAACAAGTAGATCATACTTACATACACCCCACCACTTGACTCTGTCAACAACATCCTCCAAGGGACTGTCCAGATAATCTTGCAGCTCCTGACAGGGGTTGCGGCCTCGCTTTTCTCTCTCTCTGTGGGCATTAACAGCCTTATGCATCATGGCATCACCATAGCCACCACCCTTAACAGGTGATTCTGCCAGAGAATTTGTAAAATCATAGTTGGCTTGCATGAGACCACATACCATGTGCAGCTTGTTGAACCTCAGCAACCTCACTGGCCACAACTTTGACAGCATACTTGTCAAACTGGCAATGATATTTAAGTAGAGACTGCAGATATAATATTGAAACACTCACAGCATTTTGAAGGGCTTCAAGACCCATTCGATAATACTCCAAATCCCACTGTCATGGTCGTTGTGCAATTGTCATCATCGTGACAGTTGGCAGACGTGTGGTGAGCATGGGGGATGCGAGTCGTACACCATGGGGATGTGAGTTGATGCGATGGTTGGTGGTTGTGAACATGGGGGATGTGGTTGTGCAGTGGGGAGGGGGGTAGCAGTAAATTTAATAAAAAGTCAGTAAAACGACTGCAAAATAAGTAAGTATGACGTACCTTTGTATCCAGCACCCTCTCTGTTTGGATTTCCTCGTAGCCTACCTCTGCCTCCTTGCCGTCGCCGTCATCATCATCCTCGCCATTGTTGTTGCCAGAACCGTTGTGGGTGGCTTCATTCCGACTCGAGACTGTGATGTAGTTAGTATTCAGAACTGCTGTAGTTAGTTTCCTATTCGTAAATGTAAAACGGGTACTTACCACTTGTGTCTCGCTGAATGTTGTCCTCATTGTCAGAAAGGGTGACAGCGTTCGAACGGTGGTGTGCTGTGCTGTTGGCTGCCTTTGGCTGTTTGGCTGTTTGGCTGTTGTCGGTGTATCATTATGCAGCACGTCTTCAGGGCGCTTCCGTTTTTGGCCACCGGTGCTGGTTGATGCAGCATTCTCGTCTGTGGTGAGCTTCCAGGCGAATTTGTGCTGGCGTGTGCCTGCGACTTTGTGTGCAGGGACTGCATTGGATGCCGCCAGATTATCTTGCTGAGATTTCGCACCTGAGAGATAAAATTAATTAGCCTATCAAGGGTGATCCAAGATTTGCGAACTGACTTACCTCTTGCAGCACGAGAAGTTTGATCTTGAGATGATGTCAGATTATTTATGGAATGCGTGGGGATTGGTTGATCATCACCCTCGGAGTCGTAGAATGTGATTTCGGAGGCATCTTTGAGTGTACTGTTTGGATTGAGTGCGCATTGGTCCGGATTGGCCATGATGTACTACAAAGTGGTACCATAGGGCAAGTTTGGGTATTTGCGTGGCCTGGCACCAATAAGGTTTGAGCAATAATACCATTTTAAGAAAGAACTGTATAGTCACAATCTAAGGTATCCGGTATCATAAATATTCAAGGTTCGGACTGGTTCGGACCAAGTATTAAAATTTTTGTAAGGCCCAAACCTGAACCTGGACTGAACCAAACTTAGGGGTTCAGTTCAGAGGTTCAGGTCTGAACCTTAGGTTCTGGACCGAACTTAGGCAGCCCTACAACTGGCAAGAATATTTGGTCGAAATCGATCCCTTTGACTTGGGAGAAGCCTTTGGCAACTAGCCTGGCTTTCTTGTGACCATCAGTTTTGTGGTTGAATACCCATCGATTTTTAATGACCTTGCAATGGGAAGATCGGTCAACTAGGTCATATACACAGCACTTTTTGAGTATATCAAGTTCTTCTTGACAAGCTGCCTTCCACTGAGAACGTTCAGCCAGAGGTAGGCAATCAATATCTCTATAGGACCATTCTCTAAGTGGCTTTTCAGCACTAGAGGTGTAAGGGATGGCTTTCAATAATAGAAAGCTGGTACGGACTGCTCCCCCTTCACAACATAACTGTTCCACATCTATTTCACTCTCGCCTTGGGGCAGAGGTGATGGTGGAGTTGGGTCAGGAACGTGATCAGGAGGGTCTTGGCGCTGTGAGCTGCCTGATCCCTCAACCATTTTCTTCCAAGTACAAGGATTTTCCACATCTTTAAACTGATCAATGGGGTGTCAGTGTTCTCCATAGACATTTCCAGGGCGCTTAGGAGTGTGTCTTTTGCACTGAGAGCAGTGAGGACCTGGGGGAATCTGAGGAGGACGTGGTGCTCTAGGAGGGGTCCTAGGATCCTGTACAGGAGAAGGTACACAAGGAGGTGTAGGAGGAGGTAGAGGTGGAGCATGAGGCCCACATCCTTATCCTTATCTCGGTAATATTAGCCAACAATATCATTGATAATGTCATCACCAAGATCTTCGCCAGTCACATCCGGAGGAGCGGTCAGGTAGGGTTGCTTTTCGTGATGTGGCTGACTCTTTGGGGTAGAGCAGCATGGAAAAGATGTCTCATCAAAGAGAGCATGTGGAGAAGTGAATAGCACATTGTTTGGGGAGCGCATAAACAAATAGTTACACTCATTGCCATGGGCAGACCCAAGATAAACCATGAGCTCAGATTTGGCAGCCAGTTTATTGGCGCGCACATTGGGGTGAAGCCAGACATAAGCTCCACATCCAAAGACACAGAAGTGACTGATATTGGGTTGTTTTCCATTCAGGAGCTCGAAAGGGGTTCGCCAGTTAAGGTGGTCCATAGGTGATCTGTTGTAAACATGAGTCGCTTGTTGGGTAGCAAATTCCCACCAAGATGGAGGCATGCAAGCCTCATGGTGCATTGCCTCTGCTTTGTCCATAAGAGTGCGCATATAGCGCTCAGCGCGGCCATTCTGCTTAGGAGTATGTGGGGCACTCTGATAAACTTGAATCCCTTCATCTTTGAACATATTGTCAAAAGCTTTAGACTTGTACTCTCCCCCTGCATCTGACATCCATCCTTTGAATTGAGTGCTGTGTTGAACACTAGCAAGCTTCACAAAGTGTTTGGTGGCTGTTAATGCTGCATTTTTAGTGTGCAAAGTGGTTATCCATACAAAGGATGTGAAGTTGTCTAAAAAGACGATCAGATACCGGTACTTGTGGTATGAATCCACAGGGAAAGACTTGAGGTCAGAGTGGACAAGTTTGAAGGGGCGTGTAGCATGCTTAGGGTTTTCAGGGAAAACTCGATTGGGCATCCTGCCAAGAGCACATCCAGGACATATAGGATTTTCTGCAGGAAAATTGATGGTAGGGAAGTTCTGAGTATGTTTTCGCACATGTCGCAGCACTTCCTTAGAAGGGTGTGCGAAGCGGTGGTGCATAAGTTCATAATCAACAGGATTTATACTCGTCTTGAGTTTCTCTGTCTGTCACATCCCGTGACTTTCCCATCTAATCTAACCTAACCCCAACACAATCCGACACATCCCGACGTATCCCGACAACATCAGATTATACTTAGACATTTCTTTCATCTGTTTCCCGTTTCCCGTTCCTGTTCTGATCCTGAGTCTTTGGACTTGTATTAGTAACTAAGTCCGTCCTATGTCCATCTCCATTACTGTTCCTGTTGTTTGTCATATCCTTACTAACACCACGTTCCATTCATCATCTGTATGACATTACTTTGTCATCCCAATCATAGCCTTGTACTGCGCATCAGGATTCCTAACCCCTGACAAACCCTTTGTACAATCCCTGCGTTTCCTTAGTTCAAATATCAACTAGATATCAATCCCGAAATCTGTCCTCCATCTGAACCCTCCGCTTCCTGAGTCTGAGTTGATCTCAGAACTTATAATCTGACCCCATTTGAAATCTAGGGACAGGACTCGTACAGGGGCACAACACATAAGTTGAATCCACAGTCCCTTACAACTCTGACACCCTCCAGACTCCCTTCCCCATCATTCTGATATCCCGATCCATCGGGTTTGCTCTGGACCTCTGGGATTGAACACGACTCTGACACTGTCCATGAGTATGACTTGAGGACATAGATGGTATCTCCAGGAATTCTGGGATGGAATATCAAGTAGGGATTTCCTGATTCTGTGTAGATGGTGATGTGCTGCAAGTTACCACGCACAGTCAAATTATCTCTTAAGAATGAACCCATAGAGAGTAACCAATGATTGAGTTGTGGCATATAGAGAATGGGGTGTAGTCTTGTAATGACAGCATATCCCTGTTCATCTTTATATCTGATGATGACAGTGCCTTTGCCTTCAATAGTGGCAACACCATTTGCAGTGTAGGCAGTCATTTTAGTCTCCAAAGGAGAGTACTCAGAGAAATCATCAAAGACTCATTGTAAAGCGCTCTGAGGCACCTGAGTCAAGCATCCATATGGGCAATGATTGGTCTGGTCTTTTGCCCTTACATCTCGCACAAGCAGAGAACAAAATCAAGTGCACACAATTTTCATTGGAACAGGGTTCTACAGATATGTTACTCATTGCTATTTGAATGTGCACATTAGAGCAAGCACCAGCACTGAAGTAAGCATATTGCTTTTGCGGTGAGGAAAAAGGGACTTGCCATTGATATTCGACAACATTCTCCCCTTCATTGGCCTATTCATCAATGTACTGTACATGTTGTAGATGTCATCTTCGATGTAGTCGCTGCCCAGAGAGACGGTGTCATCATCATAGGCAGGGATGGTGGCAGAGAGGTGGTCCTCAAGGCAAAGATGTTTGGGAGTGGGCTCAACTTTGAAATAAGGAGCGATGGAAGAGGCAGCTATCTTGTCGAGAGAACAAATGGTCTTGAAAGAGGGTTCTACGCCAAGAACATGGGCAAGATCGAAAGCCTTTTGGGTATTATGTATCCCAGGCAGGTGCACCAAAGAATTGGGCGCCAGGCGTATGAGCAAGGCGGCGAGGATCATTGATGGAAGGAATGTCAACGATGGTAGGAGTGGTGAAGTTGACAGTGGAGGCGAGGTGAGCGTGGTCATGGTTGTTCTGGTGACGATTCTTGCCACCACAAGTTCCACAATGCTTGTTCTTCCCCTTGTTCTGAGCAGGCGCTCCAGCATTGTTGCCTCCACCTTGCTTGGGTGGTTGCTGCTGGTTGAACTTGGGGTCAGGCTGTTTGCGCTTTACAGCACTCAGCTTCTGTACCTCCTTGTGCTTACCGCAGCTATTGTCAGCCTGTTCCCAACAGAGGACGGCGGCCTTCTCAATGCCAGCAGGGGTCATCATCTCCTTGTCCATTGTGATGATCTGTGTGATGGAGTTCATCGAGGATGGGAGTTTGGAGAGCAAAATCAGCCTTCTTGAGGCGAGTGAAGTGGCCATTGATTTTGTTGAACACGGAAGCGGGGTGTTGGTTGGAAGGGATGGGGGTGTCCAACATTGCTTTGGATTTGCCATAAGTGGTGGAGACACCTTGGGTGCCATACTCTATGGAGAGCACATCCCAGAGGGCTTTTGCAGAGGTGAGAGTGTCATACTTGACACGGATGCTCTCCTGAACATGAAGGATGAGGTATCCTAACGCCTTGGTGTCGTCCTGTTTGCAGGAGTAGATGTCGTTGGCGTTGTTGGAGTTGTCATCATAGGTGGTAGGAGAGGGGCATGTCTCAGTGAGAACATGAGAGACACTTTGAGCCATAAGAAAGCCTTTCATTACGGGCACCCAGGAAAGGTAGTTGGCGCCAGTGAGCACAGAGACAAGGTTGTTGATTGACGAAGTCATGATGTTTAGATTTCTTCTTCTGGATCAAGGTGAATACTGTTGTGATAGTTGGCAGCGAACTGCTGAACAACATTGTTGATGGTTTCTTTGACAGTGGGAGCATTCCAAGTGGTGGTGAATGTAGTTCCAGGTGAAGTTGAAGTGCCAGCTGTTGATGTTGATACGGAGTTCAAAGGTATTTCTGAAGAAGAAAATGATGAGTTGATAACCAAGGTATGTATGTGACAAGGGATAGATATGCGAGAATGAGTAGTCCAAACATTAAAAAGTGTTGGTATCTGTTCATGCAGAGGGTCAGCACCTATACAGGGCGACAGCCAGCAGCCATGAAGGCGCTGAAGGAAGGATAGCTGCCCCTTGAGGGCACTTTGAGAATCATTCCTGAGCTGCAGTAAACTGTGCTCATTCCTCAGCTCAATGTCAAGCCATTTAAGGTGACATTGCAGGGAGCTAGAGAGCACACTCAGTGCAGCCATAAAGGTGCAAAGAGGCTGCATCTTGGGGCTCATAACCTGTTGAAGCATGGAGGGGCATAGTGAGAGGAACTCTCTACTCACCTGTGCTGAGGGGATTACTGGTAAGTAGGTAGTGGTTGGAGTATAAGAAATGATCTATTGAGCGCTATTACAGTGCTGGATTTATATACTAGATACAAGTGTGACAAGTCACTGATGTGACTGTTGATGTGACTAAGAGTCCTTATCTAACTACTTATATAAGATAGTGATCACACTGTAATGAATGCTGTACATGCTGCTATAAGCACAAGTTCAACAGACGGGCCTCATGAAGATATGAGGAGTGCGTGGCAGCACATTGTGGGAGAGAGTGAACCTGCATGGTAAGACATCAGGTGCATGTATGCAGTCAAAACTGATCCCTGTCAGCATGCCAACTGGGGCACAGGCTATGGCGCATGGGGTACACCATGGTTGTGGTGCCAACATGCATCAACCTGAGGGACACCATGGACTGGGAGGTAGGGGTCTGGTTGAAATTGAAGGGAATGGGGACAAGGGCACAAGCATGGTGATTCTCACAGGTCAAGGTTGCCACTGCCTCAGCAATTTGAAAGAGGACATTCACAACAATGTTATCAATCTCCACCTGGATGATGAAGGAACTCAGACTCACCTTCACCTTCACACTCCATGAGTCACTCCTGACCACTTTTACGTCAACAGAACTCCCATTGATCTGGGGATGAGATCCACTCTCCAAGTACAAATATCATGGATACGCTGCTCCAAATACGCAACAATCAGGACAGGGATAGAAAGGAAGCCAATGCATGACTCACTGCTCTTGAAGGCAGGGGTGCACAGCCATCTCATGGTAGTTGTGGAGGGATTTGTGGACGGAGCGCTGCAACTGCAGCAAAGAAGTGTTCCAGACGCCAAGGGAGGAATGTTTGTGCAGTTGAGGACTTAGATGTTAAGGCAGATACAGAAGTGGGTGATGACCAAGTTATATTTGATGATGATGCCGAGGATGTCACGATGGCATCCAGTCAGCTGAGAAAGATCCTGCAAGTGTGTCAGAACTCCAGCTTAACCACCACCCTTTTCAAATTTCTCTCTCTTGCTACTTGAATTCTGAATGATATTTTGCTTGTTTAGCCCACAGCCCACAATCCCAAAGAACCATTGCCTTTTCTCTCTCAGGGCGTGATTGCTTTCCCTACTAGTAGCAGGCTTGCTCACTGTCTGCAGAATCTGTTGAGATTTGTTGGTCTACTACTTTGAAGAACATAGTCTGGTCTGACATCCTTGATTGTCCAGACAACATGTCCACGCTCCAAAACTTTGAGCAATATGACCACAAGCATGGGTTGGGTAAGTCTCTGCTGTCTGAACTGTTTTCGTTTGCATCCATTGCTAACAGGCCCTATATACTAGTAGCTTCAAAAATGTTCTATTCTCTTTTCAAACTCTTTTCAAACCACTCGTGCACAGAACATGCATGAGGGCTTATGCTCACACAGTCACACAAAAAGTGTCAGGTGTCATTACCACACGCTGGATGTCCTGGATAAACGGGTCCGGGACAAGCCGGGTGTGTGGGATGGACAGGATGGGACAAACGGGACAAACTTTCAAACTTTCCAGATTCTTGAGTCCTTTGGGCTTCAGCAGGCTTGGTATTCCAACAGTGAGATATTATTCAAAATACTCATGTACTGTTCTTGTGATACACCTTGTGAGCTAATTTCTTGTCAGGGATGGCATTCTGTCATTACTGCATTTCATATTCATCATCATCTGTCAACATGGGTGCAGGCCTGAGTGTGCAATACTAAGGCATTGTTCCCACCACTTCTGGAAAAAGTGATTTCCAACTGCTAAGTCATGCGGTTCCAATTAATATTATCAGTGGAAAGCCAAAAGGTTAAGTGAATGTAAGGGTCATCTAGCTGTAGTACATCTGAGTGCTCTGGTGATTCCGCTTCCAGAATGGGCTCAGGAAATTTGGAACCACCAGAACCAAATAACTTGTTAGGATTGAATACAGACATCTGTTTTAGCACAAACAGTTGATACAACCATTTGCGCAGAAATGTGCATCAGTGTCTCACTTCACTCTCACATCATCTTATCCTTGTTTTAGCACAAATGGTCATATCAACCATTTGCGCAGAAAGTGCATCAGCATCAGCATTTCACTTTGCTCTCACAATCATCTCCCAGTTTTAGCACAAATGGTTGTATCAACCATTTGTGCCAATAACTGATGTGTAAACCCAACCATGCCCCAACCCTAACACCTATTACAGAACATGGCTTAGTATAGTGTTACAAGGGGGTCCAAGGTGTTGGAATACAAACATAGGTACATAGGTTAGCTAATCATGTACTTACCTTAAAGGCATGGTGTGACAAACACATGGGTAGTCGGCTTCTTACTGTAGTTTACCTTAGTGACTATCTACTGAGGTAGACTACAGGTCAATTTGACAGGCTCCTACAGGTTATGAGCCCCAGAACCTGTCAGTAACCTAGTCCACTCACAAGACTCAAATTCCCTCAATGGCTGAAATTCCCATACTCAGAACAGATGGACAGAATTGGTCAGCATGGCACAAAAACCTTGAACGGACACTCAATAAACTCGCAATCAGTGCTTACATTAGTGAAATGATGCCAGACCCTTACGACAAACGAGCCAATGCACTCGCAAAGTGTGAAATCACATCCACCATCCCAGATTCCTTATTCCTTTGAATTCTCCATTTTAAATCAGCTCAAGAATGCTTCGAGACTCTACGAAATTTATTTGAGAAGAAGTCTACAGCTACTACAGTAGTACTACAAGAAATTCAGAGTGCCAGGACGAAACAGGAGGCTATGTATGGACTTGAGACTGCCAACAACCGCATATGGACACGCACAGATGTTTGTGACACGTCGCGCCATGACGACAATGTCTGTAACGGATCAGGCAGACAGAATAACCACGTACCACACAGCAAGCCATGTCGTCAGCACAAAGGAGAAGCAGAAGATCAGGGAAGAGTTGAAAGAGGGTGTGGAGAAGGTGAGAAAGGTTGAAGGTTGAAGGGAAAAGATGACAAAAAGGCAGCTGCAGCGATGAGACTAGGCAAAGGTGCCACAGACCACAGGGCTAGCGGTGTGAGCCTCGTCAAGCCCACAAGCAGCCAGGTAAGCTTACCTAGGGCTCGAGTCGACGTCCCACACCACCTCCACACTTCTAAGCCACCAAAACCACCTCCTACATCCCCCAGCCTGCCAGTTGATCAGACGGCACCCACGTCGACACGGCTGACTCACCAACGAAGTTGAAACGGCCACATACCGAGGAAAGGGATGTGTTGTACATGCAAAGACAACATTGAGGGGAGCCAAGGGAAGGTAGAGTCAAGGAATTGAGGGCATAGGGAACCAGACGACGAAGATGGTGATGACGTAAACGTTGACCACGCACACATTATGCCCCATCCACCCAGCTTGACACATCAGACGGCCAATGAAGAGGCCACTGGCACCTCAAACCTGAACGCAATGAGCACAGGGATGACAATGCCAGTGGGCATGTTGAATGGACCACTGAATGGGTCCAGCAAAGTGGAGACAGGGGAATGGTGAGAAGGACGAGAGGGCGAGTGGGATCACGGATCCCAGCTCGGACGAGAACGTCCACCACATGTATGTTGTACCTGACTCAACTTGACTCGCCCCCTACCCAGACAAACCAAGACCACCACCCCCGAGCACGCCGCTCGAGGGGGAGGAGGAAAATGGTAAGTGATTGAGCAGCCACATAGACAAAACAGGCACACACATAAAACCCCCAGGACATGAAACAAAAGCCACCATGCACCTGATATGGATGCCATACGACAAGGAGTCGAGCGGAGAGTGCCGACAAATGGCCATGGGCCACAGAAAGTCCCCTGCATGACCCAGGTGGCGAAACGCACTCACCAGGAGGCCAACCCCAAGCTTATGGCTTGAGGGGAAGAGGAATAGGCCATTGAGGTCGACGACGTCAAGACGGTTGACACCAAGGTCGAGGACAACCACGACACACAGCAATCACCAAGAAGACCTGTGGGCATGACAGACAGCGATGAGTGCCATCCCAACGAGCCCACAGAGCCCCCTGACAAGAAGGAGGGGGAGCGAGGGGCAAACAGTGAGTTGAGGGACAAGACGACAATCAAGAACATTGAAACAGACAAATCAAGTCAAAGGGACAAGGCAGGCAAACTTACCAGGCAGCAATCCCCCTGAGCATACAGCTTGAGGGGGAGTCAAGTAAGTGGATGAGCCAGCACGACAAGCCCAACAATGTTGAAATGGTTGACAAGGGTAGGCATGTATTCACTATAGTAAACTAGTGTACATTGTATATTAGATACAGTAATAACTATTGTTTTATTTCTAAAAGACCTAAATTACTACTAGTATGAGACTCAAGGAAAGTGCAAGTCAAAAAAACAAAAAAAGTCTATATTTTACCATAGCCGTACAGCGCTGTAGGCTTGCTGTACAACGCTGTACCTACATAGGCAATGTAGCAGTATGTTCAGAGAGGTTCAAACAGGTTCGGACCAGATTCAGGTATACCTGCCTAGTTCTGAACCTGAACCTGAACCTAAAAGATAGGGGCTGAACTGAACCTGAACCGAACTCAAACTTAGGGGTTCAGTTGGGAGGTTCAGGTTTGAACTGAACTTTGGCAACCCTAGAGGATGTGTCCCAGAACTGAGTGATTTTATTGTAGAAATCATTTGCTCACCCCTTTGACCTCTTTGCCTTCTTCAACTCAAACTCAAATGATTGCCGTGTGGAAGTTGTCTTAATGTCCTCACCATCAACTGCTGCCCCTAGCTTATTAATCTCACTCTTGCAATGGTCAATCATGGTAGTGTCTTTGATCTTGTCCATGATGGCCTCAAGAGCAGACTGGTATGCCCTGTAACTGAGGTAGATAACCTCGAGATAGGCTGAGCCGTTTCTCTTGCAGTGGTAGAGAGTGTTGGAATGTTCGCTAGGCGGTAGAGCAACATGGACTCAGTTGCTGTCACCACATTCTAGGAGATAGAGATAGCAGGTGCCTTGGAAGTAAGAGATGCCCTTGGAAGTGATTTGGAG
>KN819369.1:186813-199167 GCA_000827475.1 Paxillus involutus ATCC 200175
AGTATGTACTGTACTACTGTACTGGAGTACTAAATGGGTCAATGTCCCACAAGTGTCCCAACACAATTCATAAGTAGAACACAACCTGTTTCATGACTATGAAGCATTGAATGCACAGATCATAGTGTAGTACTTTTAGGTAGTGGTATGGGTAAACCTGCAGGTATGGGTGCAATGTAGATATGTGTGATGTGCTTGGGGTGACAGCAACCTGATGATGATGAGGCTGTGTGGAGTGTGGATATACAGTGTGCAAGTGATGGTGGCAGAATGCTATTGTTGTGTCATCTAGGAGGTGTGGTGACATGTGGTGACTGACAGCTGGCTGCTGGCTGCTGCTGTGGTCAGTAGGGAATGGCACAGGTATAGGTAACCTGTGTGGGTCTTGAGTATGGGTGCAGGTCAGAATTTCGTGACCTGTACAAAACCTGTACCCATGGAGGTATCCGTGGGGGTACCTATTGTCTGATTTAGGCTTGTGTGGTGGTGATACTACTATTTATGGTATCTTACTAATCCAATTTCATATTTCATGGTGTAGTCCACACTGTTTAGTCATGGCCATCGCCTTAAGAATGGACTTGATGATCACCTCACAAACCACTCCACCATCTCTAATGAAATGGCTCATCTGCACTCAAAATGTGTTCACTATGTAGGAAATGATCTGCCAGTGCCCAAAATGGCCCACCCAACCTCAAAACGCCTGGTGCAGTGGTTTGTGAATAATTAGCAGGTCATAGTATGTGACAACAGACAGTAATGTAACTAATCAGTAACCCAACTTCAACGTTGAAGATTGACCTCTGAAGTATGACTTATGGTCAGTGGACACCTAAATCATATATGTTGTGCTGGTCAAATCTACACTGGAACACTCTTCACTATCTATGGCTAGTTATGTACCATTTCATTATATTTGCTCCTTTTTAGCCTTAATTTTGTAGGTCTCAGTGCTTCACCAGACCAAGACTACAACTCACCAGTAATTGATGACAATAGTATGTAGTTCTCACTATGTTTGTGTAGAAATACTACTCCAAATATTATCTGTAATTAAAATGTCAGCTTTTCCATATTTTCTATCACCAAGCCCTGGCCTAGGCCAGGCCAGGCCCAGGCCAAGCCCAGGCCAAGCCCAAGCCCACTGCCAGGGCTTTTAGGCCAAGCCAGGCCCGATACATCACTATCCACAACATTGACCCAGCCAAAGGTGTTTGCAATGGTACTTGAGGAGTTGTCACCCAGATGTCAGCACGTGTCATCAAAATATGTCTTCTTGGAGGTGACCACGCTGGAAGTCAAATTTTCATCCCTCAGATTACTCTCACTCCTTCTGACACATCTATACCTTTCAAGCTGCATCAGGAAATCGACAAAAGTCTTGTTGAGACTTTTTGGAACTTTTACCTTCCAAGAAGTCCAAAAAGACACAATGAAAAAAAAGTTGCCATGGTCTTTTACAAGTAGATCTCTCATCCAGTTTTCAACTTCTTTTGACTTATCTTACTTTTTGAGTTTGCTACATCTTTTAAAAGCCATAAAAGTAGCACAGTGCCATAGATTCAGAATATATCAATGATGCTAGAAAGTATGGAAAAGGTACAGAAAAGCCAGTAAAAGAACGAGGAAAAGTAGCATAGGAGGAAAGTGAAAAAAGGCGAAAATTTGACAGAATTGATTAGTCGAAAATCATAAGAGCTTGAATGGAGTGGGGGAAAACATGCAGCGCAAGCAGAAAGCATACCAATGGTCAACAAAAAATAAATCATTTAACATTAGTGTTCCTGAAAGGACTTGAAGTGAGAAACATTGAAAATAACAGTGAATTTTTACTTACAAATGAGCAGATGTGGGTCCAACTGGGAGAATACAGTGCTGATATCCTCGGAGCTGTACTCTATGCTGACGTCTTCAGGAGAGCACGGGCCATTGTTGTTGTCTCCTCAATCACATCAATGCCATGCTTGGAGATAGCAGTACAGTAAGACCTTGCAGACGAACCCCAGTTGGACTCAGAGAAAGCCAATGCATTCACAGACTCCTTCCCTGAAACTTCGTTGAGCTTGAGGGGGGTTTTGACCATCGGCTTGCCTTTGGCGCTGATTTGGTTCTTGATGTTGACGTGACCATCACCAATCAGCTTGATGGCACACTCGAGCTGCAGTGATAAGAACACATATAAGTGGTTTGGTGACACTTAACAGCTGTCTAGTAATGAAAAGCTTACCGCAGCAGCACACATTGAAAGTGCTCCCACAATACTGTATTGCTTCAATGCATCCGTTTTGAGTTTTGGAATGCTGGGACAGCTGCTGCAGGATTGAAGGTGTACAGTTGCAAGAAGCTGGAGGATGAACTTGGAGTGGTAACCCTTGTTGAAATCAGTGGTGTTGAGATCTTCACCCATGAATGTGAACCCATCCAGAAGCTCCTCACAGAGCTCCTGGATACCAGTGTTGTTGTTCTCAGCAAAGAAATTAGACATCAAAGTGATTGCTGTGATCTGAAGTTGTGATGCCAGAGGCCAAGACGCCAAGAAGCCTGTTCATGTTTAGGTTAGTGAGGTCAAGGGCTTCTGTGCTGAATGACAGGTGGACCACCACTTACCACATAGAAGATTGGTGTTCCTGGCTGAATGGCATTGTCACAATCTTGAAAGTTCAGATAGACAACTTTGAAAATTGTCTGCATGCAGATATAAGCTCTACCTCGCCAATAGAAAATATATTAGGGAGACTTCCAGCCCAAGCCTCAAGGGCAGGGCAAATCTGCTTCCCCTATTTACTGTTTTTATGGACTTCTGCAGGCAGGTCAGCATTTGTGTATTGAACACGACCATTAGCACTGTTGATGGTGGGATCATGACAATACTGGTCATCGATTATGTCGCTAGGTGTGGAAATGGCAGAGAGGCTGCTATGGGCTGACAGAGCTGCCATCCAAGAGATTGAAGGCTGTTCGGTTTTGACTTTCATTCTTGGGATGTTCAACATGGTAACTGAGGTCTGAAAATGGATGCCTTGAACGTCAGTATGTGTAAATATTGAGAGTTTAACTGACCTTTGTTGTCACTCTTGGGCCTTCCATCACCACATCCATGACATTCTTGTTCTTGTCCTCCACTTCAACATCCTCATCTCCAGTATTCTCAACCTTGGAGGATGTGACATAACCTTTGTTGACAACTGCACACTTATGCTTCAAGGTGCCAGTCTCTTGCACTGCGTTTGATACGCTGTTATTATTTATGATAAAGTCAATCATTTGAGAAATATATTTGAGATTTTGTACTAGTTGGTGAAACTTGAAACTCACTTGGCCTTGTTTCAAGTTAGACTGCATTGCTGACTCCCGTTCTTGAGAGTCATCCTGCTCATTGTCATCAAAACCACCAGCAACATTGACATCAGGAATGGGGTGGAACTTGAAGGTGCCAGTAGGTGTGGACAGTCACATAGAATAGGCCTGAGGGCTGACAGTGGTCACCTTTGTGTGAATACTGGATGTAGTTCTCGTCTGAGTTGATGGCAGTGGAACATTTGAGTTGGTAGAGGTTGATTGTACAAGTGTTGAGCCTGGGCCTTGTAAAGAGCCTCCTTTTAAGCTGGCCTCAACAAGACTTGCCCAGTTGTTGATTTTCCCAGCCAATGATGCTTTTTTGTTTGTCCTAATGTTCCAAGTATGGTTGAGAAAATACAAAGTCAACTCAGTCAGAATTAACATGGTACTAGTACGTTGGTCATCAGCCTGTTTCTCAGCAGAGGTGCATTTCTTCATCTGAGCCTCAAGAACAATTTGACCTGGACATTGAATAGCATTCTTAGCACAAGTACAACGAGGAGAGGCGGGAGGAACACTGGCAGTGACAGAAGAAGGCATGATGATCAAGCTGTAAGACTTCGAAAGGCTTCAATAGTGGTGGATAATGACAAGGAACGGTACAAATTTTTGTCCTGCCTTTAAGAGTTCCCCCACAAGCTAAAAACCTTGCATGTGTTCACTAGCTCTTCTGATTGGACGACACATCATTTTCGTTTTCCCTCATTATTGCATTTCAGCCCACTACCATGCATAGACATGATAGACCCTCGATTCAGACACCCCACTGTGCTGATTTCAATGCACTTTGGTACCCTTGTGACAAATCCAGTTGCAAAAGATGGTTTCACAATCAATCCAGCCTTACACAGCACACTCATGTGATACACCCACAGTTCATTGTCCCCCATCATTCAGATTCAGCAGACTTGGACAATAATACACAAGATGTTCACTCAGACGATCCACCAGCTTGGTGCATGAACTTGGATATTCAAGTTGATGATCAAGCCGGCACTGCATCTGATGTGTTGGATCCACCACTTGATGTGGTGTTTTTTGGCCTGGGCAACAAGCTATATCAAAATTATCATCCCAGCTTAACAGGTTTGTATCTGTTGTGATATAGATCCAAACAACACAGAACTGATCTTATATTCCCAAGGGAAAAGATGTGATGCCGATGGAAACCCTCTCACTGATGGGTCACCTCCCCCACCTTGTGTTGTGAGGTCACCACAAGACTGGACACCATATTGTAGCCGACTTGAATTTGAGTTGGCTGACTTCCTCTTTACATGGAACCAGATGCCGGCAGCATAAATTGATGTCTTACTTGACATTTGGGCTGCTTCACTGCTCCAGTTGGGTGGGCGCCTGTTATTTGCAAGCCACAAAGACTTGTACAAGATGATAGACAATACTCCCCTTGGTGACGTCAAGTGGGAAAGCTTCCAAGTGAAATACACTGGCACAGTGCCAGAGCAAGGCAGTGCACTACCATGGATGTCTGACATCTATGATGTTTGGTACTGAGATCCTCTATACATTGTCTGAAACATCCTCGCAAACAGGGGTTTTGCCAAGGAGATGGACTACCGGCCGTACTGAGAATTTGTGACCAAGAACAATGAGCAATGTTTTGAAGATTTTATGTCGGCAAACTGGGCCTGGATGCAAGTAGTACATTTTTTCCCTTCAACGCTAACCTCAAGTCCTCATCAAACTCTAGATTCGACATTCATCCCCATCATTCTTGGTAGTGACAAGACCACGGTATCAGTAGCAACTGGGAAAAATGACTACTACCCATTGTATCTTTCAATCGGGAACGTCCATAACAATGTTCGCCGTGCGCACCAGAACACTTTAGCTTTAATTTGTTTCCTCTCTATGCCAAAAAGTAAGTTCTCTTCTCCAAATCCTCCATCATGATTCCCCTTGCTTTGTGACTCAATACTAATACAATGTGTTAGCTACATGGGATTATGTGAACATAGCCTTGTTCTGCAAATTTCAACAACAACTCTTTCATAGCTCAGTCGGGAAGATACTCAGTTCACTCCGGCCAGCAATGAAGGTTCCCAAAGTCGCATTTTTCGGTGACAGGTACTACCAGCATGTGATTTATGGTCTTGGTCCCTACATTGCAGACTACGAAAAACAAGTCCTACTGGATGACTTTCCGTTGGCAAAAATATAGTGAATAGATTAAATCAGACTTCCAAAATGATTGGAAATTGTGAATAATTAAATAATCTACACGCCCGAATAAACCGTAGGCTCAAAGAATAAAGTACAGGAATATTCTCTGATACTACCACCCACCATATCTCCTCAGATGGATGCCATGATCATTGCAGCCAGAGAAGAGGAAGAAGACTTGGAGGATGAGGAAACAATGATGGCACTTGTCACTGCCGCCATCATTGGAGGAACAGAGGTCTTGCGGGAGATCCACGTCGAGAGACATCACAATAATCGCCTGTATCTGTGTCGCTCACAACTTCTCCCAAATCCTTGCATAAATACACCATGGCAAATTCTCTACGATAGCCAAAATGATAGGGCATTCATCACGACAATGGGATTTGATGTGGAAACCTTCGGGTACATCCTGTCATCTGGGTTTGCTGCCAACTGGTACACAACAGCAATTCCTCGCCCAGATACAAATTGAGTGGGCGACCCAAGACCGGGATGGCGGTCCTTGGATGCTGCAGGGGCCCTTGGTCTCGTCTTGCACTATCTAAATTCCACAATGCGAGAGACCAGTCTGCAGCAGATTTTCACCATCATTCCATCAACTGTATCCAGATATATAACATTTGGACTTCGCATTCTTCTCGCAACGTTGAAGATGATTCCCGAGGCTAAAATTTGTTGGCCACAGCCAGAAGATTTCGAAGAACTCTCAGATCTTGTTGTACAACGCCACCCACGACTTGATGGCGCATTCGGGAGTATAGATGGCCTAAAGCTTCCTGTGCAAACATCTAATGACGACGAGATTGAAAATGCAACATTCAATGGCTGGCTTTCAGAACATTTCATCAGCTCAGTCATTGTTTTCTCGTCTCAAGGTAATAATTATTTTCTATTTTCATTGATCTCGTAGCTGATGAAGTACTCGGAATAGGTGTAATTATTGCAGCGAGAACAAATGCACCGGGAAGTTGGCATGACTCCCACGCTGCCCAGGGGATCTACCTTAGCCTGCGTACGAAGACTCCAGGTCACTACTATCTTGTCGCAGACACTGCATTTCCACAGGGAACAGCAGATATCAAGGGCACATTCGAGCACCATTGAAAAGTGGACAACGAGTCAGAGGAACCCCAGAACAGATGGATGAAGCAATGGCATTCAACCGCGAGCTGCTCTCATACAGACAAACAGCTGAATGGGGTATGCGCACCATCCAGGGCTCGTTTGGAAGGCTTCATCTTCCATTGGACTGCGATGATGATGATTCACGAGGTGATTTACTCGAGATTTGTCTGTGATTGCATAATCTTTGTACGGTCAAAGTTGGTATTAATCAGATCTGTACAGTATACATGAAACACTGGCAGGAAACAGACGAAGACATTGAGCTATGGACAAGATTTGAGGAAATGTTATTCTCAGAACAGAGGAAGAAAGATAGGGTTGCATGCTTTCATGTAGTTCTGGAGTACGAGTAGTGGACACACTATAGCAATACCAGACTTGGTTCACAGTTCTGCAGTGTCTTCGCGCGCCTTTGCATTGGAACGTTGCACGATATCATTCTTGTCGTCTGTAGCTGCACATTAGTCATGCTCAGAAAGTCGTAAGACAATAATTACCAAACCCTTCCAGACTGCCACCTTTGTTGGGTTCAAAAATGCCTCGTTGGAACTCTGCGTCATCATCAGAAAGCCAAGCGCGTGATTCGCCACCGTCAACAAACCACCGATAGCTTTGACGCTTGTGCTTCGGCAGATTGTGGTACATGCTACGGACTGGGTGGGCTGGCCCAGGGGCAGCGCGCATCATTTCGAGACGCATTTCTGCACGATCAGCAGTGCGCTGGGCTTCATACATGCGATTGCGTAGATCAAATAGCTGTCCACGTAAACTTTCGTTAGTTGCTTGTGAATCACGGAGCTGCTGTGAAAGCGTAAGAAGTTGGGTGTTAGCAAGTGACCGGTTTGCTCGATCCTCATCTCGAGCTCTCTGAACTGCAGGATCAAAGGCATTTGATAGACTATTCAATAGCCCCGTCGTTGCAGTTCCACGAGCATTGCGGCAGGGAGGTGGTGCCTCATTACGGGCTGATCGAGCTACGGCCACCTGAGGTTCCGGTTGTGGCAGACTATCATCATCAGACAAAGGGCCTGTCCTGCCACTGTCAGCATCATCGAAATCACTGTCGCCAAGGTCACGGGTACCCGCTCGCTCATTGATGAGACTATTGATGTGATGGGCACGTTTGATCTCGGGAGGGCATACACCATTGCCAGTCGGCTTCGTCGTTTTCACGAGCTAACAAAGCTAGTTAGCATGATCACTATTAGGCAAGTAAGAACACACCTGCTTAAACTTTGTTTCAAGTGAAGTTTGCTTGCGCTCGGGCCGCCCCGACTCGATAGCGCGTTTGTTGAACTTTGTCATCACTGCGAGCCAACCTCGCTGCCCTATGGGAAGCTCGTCCTCGATGATGTTCAGCAACACGTTGGTGTCACTAACAGAGTAGTTGTTGGCACCCTGTGGACAACCTCGTTTTGTTCTGGGCAGCTTGTCGTCATCATTGTCTAACTGAATCGGACGGGATCGCTTTTTTGACCTCTCAACCACAACATTTTCTTTCTCCTTGCCTTTGGGTTTGTCGCTCTTGGGTTTAGCTCCACGACGTGCGCCGGCAACTTTAGGGGATTGAACATAGCCTTGGGCCTGGGCAATAACGTGGGGTGTCAAGAGATCATCGTCTTGCCCCTGTGGAAGGGGGATAGCACTGGGGTCGATGTAATGCCGACTAGGTCCAGGGGGAAACATTGAAGTGTTGGCTCCATGGTCAGCGGTGTGGGGGAATGAAGCAGGGGTCAATGACGCCCATGGTCTACCTTGGTTGTGATGCTAATTGAATGTCAGAACAGCCTAATGTGTTATGGCGCCAAGAACGAACCAGGTGATCGCTTGGCCAATGACCTGCGTTAGGACGGGTACCCCCTTGAACGGTGTTGCTTGGTTGGCGAGATGCATGAGAAAGAGACTAAGATTATTGAAATGAGTTAGCCAGAGTTACTATCTGCAGCACGGATACACACCGAGATAAATCCACAATGTGGAATCCAGACGCCGTTGGCATCATGGATGAAGGGATTTCCAGTGTCGTCATAACGCAAGTCCGCATTGATACCATCCAATATCGTAGGTTGATCGGGCTCCTGGCTGTTCGACATGATTCTGGTGAGATAGAAAGACAAACTGTTGTTTAACTCACCAGAGACACTCCTCTGCATTTATAGGTTTTGTTCGTCATCTTGCAAATCAACCCTTCCGCTGTTCTCCATTTCTGCGGTCACTAAGGGTATGGCCGCTAAGCTAAGTGAGCTCCGACCATGGAGAAAGACAACGGAAAACACATACTAGGGATGGCGCGATAAATTTTCCAGCCGGGATGACGGCGGTAGGCAGTGGGGATCTCGACTGCAACAAAATCTGCATTCCATGAGTAAAAAAATCAAGTCAGTCGTGAATTGTACCATGTGCTCACCTCCCGGTCCCGATTTCGAGTGGATAGTGATGCCGATTGTACGGAAACCATCACAAGTTGGCCCTGTGTGAATCAGAGGCTGCCCAGCGGCAGTTTGGAAACTATTGTGGCATGCAGGTAGTGAGTGTGGACTGACCAATGCTTGCACGCTTTTGCTGACATAATCAACATCATTGGCATGAGTGGCCGAAAATGGGTCGTTTCAGCATATATTCTAGGGTAAATAATCTATTGGGGGGGGTCCGACCCCCTCTTCAGATTAAGGTTTATTCGAGGGTGGTCCATCGCAAATACATGTGAAACTACGCGAAATGACACCCGGCATGTCGGCTACCTTCCTTTTGTGTCAAAATTTATTACATTTTAATATATTCCTGCATATTTTTGCCAACGGAAAGTCATCCACTGGCTTGTATTGTACGGAACTGGTGTGTGAAGTAAGTCATTGAGTTTTTATCTCTATGACTTTATTGTACTAAATGTTTACTTGCAGGTGTCTTGCATTCTGTGATGATCTTGATGCCGAAGCCCTCTTGCATGAGCGACAGCATGTGGATGCTCTTGTTGAAGAATTCACACTCGCAGAACTTTGGGACCAATATGGAATTGTTGGTGATCTTGTCATATGTATTATCACACATCTTGTTCACAATAGCACACATTGATTTGGTACTATACCAGCCATTTACCAAAGATTTTCCCTATGCCGACATCCAGGAACTTCTTTCGCCAGATCTCCTTCACCAGATCATAAAAGGGGGATTCAAGGACCACTTAGTCAAGTGGGTCGAAAAAAATCTCCACCATCACTACGGAAAAGCGGAAGCAGAGAGAAGATTAGACGACATTGACAAACAGTAAGTATTCCAACAAGTTCAAGCCATTCTAATATTAAGTCAAGGTGTGCCACAGAATCGCAGTGGTCGCACCATTTGCAGGCTTACAGTGTTTTCCTCAAGGTCACCATTTCAAACAATGGACTGGTGATGACTCAAAGGGTCTCATGAAGGTACATTTTACTGTATTACAAGGTATTAACTGTGGTATGTACCAACTGGCACCTACAGA
The DNA here is from genome assembly GCA_000827475.1 of Paxillus involutus ATCC 200175. Lineage (NCBI taxonomy): Eukaryota > Fungi > Basidiomycota > Agaricomycetes > Boletales > Paxillaceae > Paxillus > Paxillus involutus. The sequence continues at coordinate 196,943 of KN819369.1, forward strand.
TATATCTCACAGCAATTGAAGGCCATGTGCCACCTGAAATTGTCCGCACATTCCGTGCATTTCTAGAATTATGTTATCTTGTTCGACGCAATGTCATCACTGAAGGCACACTCATGCAAATTGAGGAGTCATTAGCACACTTCCATAAGTACCACAAATTCTTCTAGGCGGAGGGGATCATCACCACATTCTCGCTGCCTTGTCAACATGTGATGAAACACTATGTATTCCTTATTCAACAATTTGGTGCACCGAATGGACTTTGTTCTTTGATTATGGAGTCATGGCATGTGAAAGCCATCAAGAAGCCATACCGGAGAACCAATCATAACAAGGCCCTCAGACAGATGCTGGTCATCAACCAGTGACTCGACAAACTCAGTGCATTTCACATCGATTTCCGTGAGCGATGTATGCTTCAAGGTACCTGTCTCTCTAGTATTGTTGAAGCACTTGGTAAGTTTACCTTCAGCACATTTTCGCATTTTTTCTAACACAATCTTCTACTAGTACAACACAATCAAATAAAAGAGAACATGGACAGGCCCCATGAACAGGATATGATTGCACAGCCCAGCATTGAAGAACTCACTGCCAATTCCGCTTCAACCGAGCCATCTGCTGCCAGTTATGAGGAAGACTCGGCAGAACCATTGGACATCCCAACCTTTATTAAAGTGCACATTATGTTAGCGCAAGCACCACGTAAGTGTTTCATGATGCCTCGTCAACCCGAACCCATTGATCTCCTCTGTGCATCATCAGAACAAAAGCAGGCAAGGAATGTTGCTGATTTAGCAACTGAACTCAAGCTACCCCAAATCCCCATCATCCTCCACCAGTTTCTTTACCAACAAACCCATGCCGATGACAACCAAGAGCTGGACCTTATTCCCATCAATGAGTGCCCACCATATGATGGCAAAATTTCAGTTTTCAACTCAGCTTCTTCAACATTTTACGCACCAAGCGACTTGAGTGGTATCCATAGAATGCACCGTGAATATATCTGATCATGTCCAATGTGGCGAAATGAGGGACTGCAATATGACTGTGTATTTGTTGTTACAGACACAGATGCAGGGGGCATGCGTGGCATGAATGTTGCCCATGTGCTCTGTTTCTTTTCATTTAATTATCGGGGAACCACTTACCCTTGTGCAGTCATCTGTTGGTTTGATCATGTTGGAGACAGTCCAACGAAGACACAGGGATGTGGATTGTCCGGCCAAGGTTCAATCTGCGAAACTTGCCCAACATCACAATTGTTCATGTTGACTCAATTTATCGCGCTGCACATCTTATCCCAGTTTACGGCGAAGCTTTTATTCCCCCAGAGATCAAACCCCATCATTGTTACAGCCTTTTTCATGCCTTCTATGTGAACAAATTTGTGGATCACCACGCATTTGAAATTACTGTCTGATACTACTATTAGAACACATCTTACTTCATTATTCTGCATGTACTCAGATGACTAGCATCTTTATATATTGACTTGGCTGACTTTTCCACCTTTGTGTGACTTTTTGCTACTCATCGACTTGTTCCCTTCACTCTGGACTTGCGAGATCAAGAGGTCTTTCTTTACCAGTCTGAGAAGTTCCAGACCTTGGTCTTTTTGGTCTTGTTTGGCTTTTTAGGTTCTGAAAGTCCAAAAAGTCCCAACAAGACTTTCGTCAATTCCCTGCATCAGCAAACCAGCCTCTTTGCTTAGCCAAGGTGACAGACTTTAGGTGAGGCCCAGACTCAACCCATGCTAGGCCAGTGTCACACAGACTGGGCAGCTTGCTTACGAAATCCTGAGAAGTTCCAACAGCCCCACAGACGCTCCAGCATTTGCTCGCTAGCTCTAGTGGTACAGTTGCTTTTAGAATACTAGTACTACATACTAATCTAATAATATATTGAATGGAATCGACGTCAAGGATGTAGAGGGAAGGTGTTCTAAGATGAAATTGATAGTAAGTAATATGACGAACACGAGACAGTGAAGAAAACTTGAATCTTACGGGATGGCTAGTAGTAGTGTAGTCCTCACGTATTGTGTACCCCGCTTCGGAAACGACAGAACAGCCTGTTTCTCTGAAAGTTCGACGGACATGCCCAATGAACTCATCTGCTGCATGCAGATCACGCTGCACCTTTTCCAGTTTCAAATGATTAAGTTGTAGGGTGACAATATTGCGGTGGATGATTTCGTGCACGAGGGTTTGCTGCTTTAG
>KN819369.1:212800-251930 GCA_000827475.1 Paxillus involutus ATCC 200175
AAACGCGCCGAGAGTTATTCATTGGGTATTGTTAAACTACTTCCACTCACATGAATTTATCAAAATTCAGTTCATCAAATATGGGGCTGCATCTGGTGTCACTGCCAAACATTTGAGTACTAGGAATGAATAATAGTCAATGTGCTTACATCATTGACTTGTTAATGTCCTTGCACAGCTGAGATGGCCAACTGGGTACGGCTTGAGCAATGTGTTCTGACATCTTGCACCAACAAGAAGCTGTGGAGGCGAGCTATCGACCTCAGAAATGATTGACAAGCAGTTGCAAACAGATGATGTGTCACATCTTCCTGATAATCACATCACATTTTTCAAGTGTACTGCAATCATGATGCGTGGCAAACTTGAAGTACAAGTACAAGATGTCATACTAGAGATATGGCACAATAGAAATCTTTGTCAAAATGCTTGTTGAGGAAGAAAGTATCATGAAATTCACTAACAGAACTATTGAACAATGTGAGGCGAGAGTTAGCCACAGCACCAAATCTTGGAATGATATGTGTGTAGGAACAAATTTGATCTAAAGGCAAAATATCACCCATTGCAACACCTGAGGAACACGCCGCTGGCTGAAGAATATGCATCCCAGTGACAGGATCGGTTTGGGTGCTGCCAGACTGTCCTTGTATATCAAACCGTTGCACGTAGGCCAAATACCGACTTGACCAGAAAGGGCATGTCCCTCTGTCATGAGGGCGAGGCCACATGATCAATCTAACCTGCGCAACCATGTGCCCTGCAGAACCTTAAGAACTGGGAAACTATATTTGAAACCTCACACACCTTTGAGGCCACTTCTTGGCCAATTTTGATGATTGTCAACAGTAAATATTGCAGTATTGTAGCGTCCCCATTTCCATCGACCGGTGGGAGGACTGGCATTGATTGTGAACATTCAACATATGATTGATGGGTCATGGAACGACTTCTGTTGTACTTGTACTTTGTGCCAAACCTCCACATCATCGAAGCATAAAGGCACATCCTGTGCAGCTCTCCTTGGATGACCAAAGGTATGTAAATCATGGAAACTTGGACCATCATGGTGATAGTAGTCTGCAAATGTGGCCCGTAGATCAGGGAGGGAGAAGGTGTTTGCTATGTTATCAATGGAAATCCGGGGGATTGAGGGGCAGGCATTAAGGTGCACTGCCATGCAGCCGGCGAGGAAAGTGCATGGTGGCCACATGTCAGGTCCATTTTGTCCATTGCTAACAAGCCGGAAGAAGTTTGTCGGTTGATGGTTGGAACCCCAAAACTCATCAAATGTGGCAGCAGGATTAGTATTGTCTTCATCGAGATGTTCATCATCTTCCTGCTCTTCCACATCATCCTCGGCATCTTCATTTGTGTGCATGGCCTTGTTGACAGTCGAAAGTCGGGTCATGTGGTCAAAAAGATGACACTTCTCCTGCCTGTCCAAAAATTGGCATATTTGTGGATTGTATTCATGATTATTGGTCACTTCTGCAGGATCATTGATAACAGCTATATGGGCATGTTCTGTCGTATCTGCAGACCACTGCAAGAGTGATCCAACTGCTGTGATACTCGGCACTATGCTTTGCATGAGCTCAAGCTTGGGAATGTGCCAATGCTTGAGAGGACGGTTCTTCTCGCCACAGCAAGCACCCAGATCGATGATGGTTTTCTTGTGGTCGTGAAACTCTTGGAGTGCATTCTTGATCTTCTCTCGTGTGGCCTTGCTGATGATTGGAGGCTGAGAAAGGTAGCAGAAATCACTAAGTGCACAGATGGCAATGACGAATGATGGCGTGGCTGCCCCAGCAATGACTCCTATGATATAATGTTGCAGGTCACGTTGAGCCCGCCCGGTAACTTGCTTCAGCTTTGATACACCACTTTTGAAGTGACAAAGCCCAACAACCTGTTGCAACACAGAATACCGGAAGTCCAGCTCCTTCTTGCCCACGATAGCAAGACACCACTTCAAATTGTGATTGTGGAATTGTCAATGCCAATGATGGAGTGTGTCCAGAGTAAGGAAAACAGATGGCTCAGCCAATGGCCAATTGCACCAGAATGGTTTGGACACACCACTCAAGTAATTGTCCTCGTAGGCTGCAAAATAATGCTCTAGATCGTCAGGATTAATGGCAATGGAGTCTAGTTGTGCAAGGGTGGTAGCACCTTGACGAGCAGGATGTCGGAAAGGATCGCCAAAGTTTTGAATGTGGCCAAAGTGAGATGGGATGTCAGCCCTCGAACACATGCTAGCATCAATGCCTCTGGAGTATCAATGATATATGCCGCAATTGGCATGTAGCAAAGGCGAAGGTTGCCAACGGGATCTGACATCATGTGACCAAGTTGCGCAGCTTGCTTCAAGGGCTCCAGTACAATGTCAAGACACTCATGGATTAAGCGATCATTGAGGATCATCTGCATTCTCTTGGTGGGATGGATGAACTCAACCACTGGAAGGAGTGCTGCAAGTAGGAACCCGTGGTTGGAGGCTTTGTTACGATGTTCCATCTTGATATTCATGAGACTGAGGAGAAGGGGATGAGCAACTTGGCCGCCCATCATGTTCGTGATATTGGTTTTGTCCAAGGAGAGAATGACCCCAAGGAGCGTTGCACCAGCAGGCAGATGTGACTAATATTCAAAGATATGAGCTGGAGGCTCAGAAGAGGAAAAAGGAATCACAAACCTGCATCTCCTGTCATCCACTCGCTATACATGCAAACGAGGTGTTCGGTGGTCTTGTAAATGCGCTGAGGAATAAGATCAAGCTTGTTTGCGAAGAATGGGTGATTGAACAGCATTTCAATACAGTCCAGCATGTCGTGAAAATATAAATGCATCAGGAAATAGACATTTTGACTGAAATGACTAAGTCTATCTGAAACTACTTAGGGATCTGACATGACTACACAGCTAACAGTCTAAAGTACCGGCCTAACTAAATGTCTGAAGTGTCTGAATCTAGACACACTTAGGCACTTAGTTGATTAGAATATCAGGGTTAGAGCAATATTAGGAGTTTAGCATATTAGTCTGTTATATTAATAGTAACTTTAGACACCTAGTTAACAAGTACACTAGATTGTTGAAAGCATCAGAAATTTAGAAGGTCTTAGATAGAAAGGAAACCACAACTTTAGTCATTTTAGGCTTTTAGATAGTTAATCTATTAGATAATTAGAGCTGATGGATGATAAGATAGCTAGTATTCTAGTGTTAAAGTGTGGTTATAGAATTAAATAATGTTAGACAGCCAGTATACCTGGAATCCTAGTTATATTGTCAGTGGATTAGTAGTGCTAAAGATTTAGAAAAGCTTAGATAGAATGGATATTATAGCTTTAGATGTTTCAGAAATCTAGATATTTAATTTACTGGATAATCAAGCTGTTAGATAAATAGATAGATAGCACCCTGATATCAAAGTACTATTATACAGTTAGATAATGTTAGACAAGTAGTATGTTTAGAACCCTAGTTGTGTGGTCAGATGTTTAGCAATGTTAGAAATTTAGAAAAGATTAGATAGAATGAACATTATGACTTTGGTTATTTCTGACCTTTAGATGTTTAATTCACCAAATAGTTAGAGTTATTAGATAAATAGACAGCTAGCATTCTGATTTTAAAGCACTATTATGTGTAGTAAGCTATGAGAAATAACTACTGTAGTCAAAAGGCTAAGCTATGTGCATGGTAATCTGAAAATTTATTAACGTAAAAAGCAGCAAAAGCAGAAAGAGAGTCATGGTGACCTAGTTCATAAGGAATAGAATCAGTGCCATAAATGCCTATTAAATGAGCTGGATGCATAATGCTATCCAAATGAATGACAGAAAAGGCAGGATCACCATTCTCCTCAAAATCTGGTTCAACCATCCACATTCCTATGTTTGGACAAGGGTCATTTCCAATTGAACTAAACAAATGAACCAAAGCACAGGGGTAGGTGATGTCAGGCATGAATACATTGGTGATACATGCCACCAATACCACATGGATCACTGGGTGCATAAAATGTTGCCAATGCCAATGAATATGAATAGCCCTTTCCTAGGAAATGAGGACATTTGGAAATGTCAACATCAGCTCCTGATACTTCTGCCTCAGGATTATGCTGATCATAAAGAAAATGTGCCACAAGATCTGGCAAATCTGGACATTGAATGTCCTCATCCATCTGAGATAAGGTTCTCATATAACGAGGTGCTATGATATAACTAACATGTTAGTAGTTTGTTAATATTATATTAAAATCAAACTTACCTGGTGCTTTTGCTAAAATGACCATAGATTCTGTGTTTTCTCCTTCCCCTTTGTTCTTCACTTTCGCCCGATTAACCATCGAGCCCCCTTATTGTTCACTCAAGAGGAAGGGGAGACATATCCTCCAGCCTTCATGCTCACTGCTTCCCTCAAGGGTCGAACCATTCGCCCTACCCCCCTCATTCTCTGACTTAGTCTTCCTCTTAGACTAGCTTAGCTGACTACAGCATCACTGCTTCCAAGCGGTGTAGAGGCTATACCATTGGAATCTTCAAACCTGGAGATAGGATATTGAGATGATTCTGACCTCAATGATGCAGAAGATGTTAGGAAATCAAGACAAAAGGAGGAGAGAGGTAGGGCGGGAGATCCTAAGGCTACGAGATGCGCGCAGGTCGAATCCGGGCGGTGAGGTGCTGAACCCAGAGGCAAGAGGATCTAACCTTAGCTGGCCGGTGTCCGGGTGAGCGTAGGTAGACCAAGTGAACTTAGAAGCGGATGTCTGAAGTGGAGTCTCGTGCGATGGGAATCAAGGGATCGTTGATAACAATAAATTGGGAGTCTCGCACACAAGATGATGCACCATGGTGCCTACATACAGGACTTTATAGTCTGGGTATGCCCGAGACTGTCTGACAGGCAGGCGGCTTATGTAATCGTAACTACGCCCGTTGAGGGACACGTGATCTGATATATACGGGCAGTATCGGGTGAAACACTAAGTACGAAGGAAGGAAAGAGAGCGGGAGAGAGAGAGAGAGAGAGAGAGAGAGAGAGAGAAGGAGAGAGAGGGTATACTGCTTACCGGCTGGATGAGGGCATGGGCAGAGCGGGCAGTATGAGGACAGACGTGAGGATCTGTAAACGAAAGGGAGAGCCCCAGGCGAATGGAATATGCACATGGGTGAATAGGACCTTCATGGGCAGGTCACTGGGTACGTGCAGGTGTGATAGGATGGGTCGTCGCGCAGTGTTGCATGCGTAGGGAACTCTGGTTCCCTACAACACATTCAAAAGCCCTTTAAATAGTTTGTTCATTTTAAAATTAATTAAATCTACTACTAGTAACAAAAAAAAACACATACCTTCAGCTAAATGATTGGCCCGAAAATAAGCTAACTTATCAAGTCTTTGATTGATAACTAGCATTTGACCCAAGGCATTATAGTGACTTGAGCGCCTCCAAGGTCTCTTGACAGCATAAATATTTTTTGACTCAGCAATGGATGAGCAAAGGCCATTAGGTGCTCCAAACTCCTAGATACGGGAATGATAATGCTTGAGGGAATGAATTTGAGGAATTGAAATCCCATTTGGTTGAACTCCAGTTTCCACAAAGACAGATCAGTTGGTTTCAAACCATTTCAAGGCATTCTGCATGGCATTTAAATCACCTTCGTCCAATGAGGAGTGACGAACAATATAGCAAAAAATCCATAAAGGCTGAGATAGCTTGAACCATGCAATCTGGTACAAGCCCCACAATAGCAGGTAGGAAAACCTAAATGTATAATCAAAGTTTTAGTTAACTTGAAACTCTTTGACACTGTAAAAAATTATTAACCTTTATGAGAGCTTTTGAATCATTTCCAGTCCATTGCTTGAACTTTCGACCCTTTGGAAATCTATATAGACCAGGAAATGGTGGAACAACAACAATGCTAGAGTTCTCTCAGGCTTAGAAACATCAATAGTAGAAAATAAAAATGTTACCATCAGTCAATGTCAGCCATAATAGCTTTTGCTTTAGTCTCCCCCCATGTTAGCTCCAGATAGGTCTCTACCCAGGCTACTATATGGTCTTTGAAAGTTCCTTTGATGATTTGATGAAGGATGTCTGGAGCAATTAACTCATGAATGTTTGCTTGAGGAAATGTAGCAGTAAATGGCTGTTAAAACAGATTAAAAGAAATGCATTTTAAAAAATGATGTTAACTTGATATCTAACCAAAATGTTATTGATAAGACCATATTCTTTCCATAGTACATCAGATGCAAATGTTTGCATCAAAAGCTTTGAATGTTTGTGTGTGCGAGGTCCAGCATCATCACTACCATCCAAATCTTTGTGGTTGGCAAGACAGCTAGAAAGATAAATGATGCTATTAATTATCACAACAATAAAAAACATTAACACATACATTGGACACCAACCCTGCACAATGCAGGACAATAGAACTTGCTCTGGATAGTCAGCAATATATGGTCCAAGACCATAAATGACCCGACGGTAATGTCCATCAGGACAAATCTTCACTTGGGGCTGGGTCATTGCTGGACGCATCGTCTCAAAAATAGCAGTTAAGGATGTATGGAAGAGATGTTGTCGAAAGTCACGAAATTCTTGATCATTCTCATGCTTTCAATCAGCAATTAGGGATTGAGGTAAATAAATAATATATTGTAGGATTAACTAACACCTTACTTTTAGGTATAGCTAAAAGCCCAAGCAAGCTGACACCCTCCCCATGCGCACAGCGAACATTACTGTGTAGATTCCCCACAGATAGATAGATGGGGTAGTATTTATTGTTGCCTGTGGCCACAGAAACTGTGGTCTTGTCACTTCCCAAAATCCATGGTGCAAACATTGCTTCATAATTAACATTATCCTTGACCAGCTCATTCTTTGCTTCAAATTAAGTGATATGTATTTCATTATATAAATAAACACTTACACACTGCCTCCAAGCCCAATTTCCCATCATCAAATCAGACCAGATTCGTTGATGATTATCCCCAAAGACTTGGCATGGAGCAAAGTCAATATGATCTTTGAAATCGGGCATTGAAAGTTGATAATATGCAAGAGACTCCGGATTTTGAAACCATAGATCATATGCAACACGCTTCCAAGAGGGTATGGATGGATCTTCTGCTGGTGGTAACAAAGTATCTGCATCTGCATGCTTGACTGAAAGACACTGCCAGCCAGGGTCACCTCTGATAGCATCAATCTTACTATAAGATTGGCATAATTTGCAAAGGGTGGGCTATCATTGGACCCTGGCATAGATGCCCAGATGTCCATAAGATCATCTATGTGGTCCTGGGGAGTTTCGTTCCTACAGAACAAAAATTCGGCAAGATGATATTGGGATTGATGGATGAAAGGGTGCCATGGATTTCCCTGATGTACTCCCTGGGGAGGTGGATCACTATCAGGAGGCAAGTCATTCCCAAGAAGATCACAGGGGGTGCCTAGTGATACCAAATTGTTAATAAAGAAACTTATTCAAAGAAGCAATGATTACAATACCATCAAGAATTGGGTGTTCAGTATAGAAAGCACATTCAGGTGACCATGACTTCAATGGCTCTGAGTCATCCTCACTGTTATTATGAAATGATGAGGCATCATGACCCCCACCACCTGGACCAGCCTGACATGGGAATGGATGTTGGTGAGGTCAGTTTCAAGTAGGTAAAGTTACATGGACCGAAGTATTGTGTCTGGTGAAACCACCAAGAGATACAAAACCTCTTCAACATCTTGAATCTACTGGATTGGTACAATAATACTTTCGAGGCTTATACTTGGGCCCCATGACTTTGTGCTAAGCAAAAGGATTAACTTGATGTGTACTGTAGATGTTAAATTATCAATGAGATGAGCCTACACTTCCACTGAAAGTTAAATCCAAGTCGTGAGAAGTGAATTTTGACACACTTTGTTTGGCTATGTTTCCTTCACTTCAACTTTCTATTCTAAGTCCTCAAGTCTACACTCAGGCTGGCAGAACAACTACTCGTACTACCTCATGTTGACAGGTTAACATGGTCACCACCCAGCAATGAAATAAGGAAATTCACCCTGAGTTACCTGATCTTCCCACTCGACAAACTGGCAGAGAGGTTGAGGTTGAGAATACCACGAGGTCACGAAAGAAGAAGAAGCTGCATTGGGCGGAAGATGAATTAATCAATGACATTACAGAGCTCGAGAACACAACACTTACTGAAGCAGCAGAGAAGGAGAAGAATGCAAACCAGCCACCAGGCCCTTCAATGGTGAAGAAGCTGAGGCCATGGGTTGAACCACCACCAGCAAACACAGACGAAGCTGCCAGCGGAGCAGAGCAAGCGAGAACAGGTACTAAATGTAAGTCAACAATTCCACCCAGTACAGGAGATTACTTACCGTAGACTGGACAACTCCTGGATGGCAGGAAAGTGTCAGAGTCAAATTCAATCCTGGAGGTCCGGAGCAAACCCGATGGATCGGGATATCAGAATGATGGGGAAGGGAGTCCAGAGGGTGTCGGAGTTGTAAGGGACTGTGGCTTCAACTTATGTGTTGCGCCCCTGTACGAGTCCTGTCCCTAGATTTCAAACGGGGTTGGATTATAAGTTCTGAGATCAACTCAGACTCAGAAAGCGGAGGGTTCAGATGGAGGACGGATCTCGGAATTGATATCTAGTTGATATTTGAACTAAGGAAACTTAGGGATTTTACAGAGGGTTTATATACTAGGAGTCCAATAGGATATAAACAGAATAGCGTCGGGGGTTAGGGAATCCCAACACACAGTAACAAAGCTATGATCGGGATTACAAAGTAATGGTGTTGTCTTCTTCCTTAGTGGAGATGAGTGAAATGCCTAATGTTAGACTAGCAGCTGAGTCCTAGACGTCCACAGGTCATGGTCAGCGGTTCGTTAAAACAACAACACAAAACTAACAAAACTAAAGCTACGAAAGGCTGATAATGTGGGTGTTCATTGCAAGGTGATGGTATTTGCGCTGCTAAATGCTTCACAAATATCTCTCGGATGGTTGGGTTCAACAGGTAGTGAAGGCTTGTAAAGCTTTGCTAGAGAACGAATGGATGGTTTCCTTGACACGTAACGGTATACGGAGTCTTAGAAAAGTGGTGATAGATGGGTTCTATCTTGAAACAGGGATGGGTTAGGGACTTTGTGGACAAGAAATGGGCTCCTTAGACGCAGTCTACAGCCTACTAACTTCGTTCCTTTGACTGGCTTAGCGTTGACTATCGAACTGCTTGACCTATGGCACTCTCTGGCTAATATTGGGTCACTGAGCAGCTAGTACTAGCAATTACAGTGCTTAGGTGTTATGAAGCACTTAGTAGCTTAGTTCAGGTCGATTAGGACTGGCAGGGACTAACAGTATAGAACCCTAGCTTAGTTCTTAGTCGCACTTAGAGGGAGACTTGCGAAGTCACACTCAGACAGGGATAATTTATTGTATAACTGGGGAATAATATTTTTCAACTGCCAAATCAGTACCCTTTATATACTACTTGGAGGTGGCTATGCTGCCTAATCCGGTCAGGGGTATAATTTGGCTATATCTAGCTATGTACCTTGATAAAACCATTGTCACTACTATGCGCTCCAGTCCCGTGACGGTGCCGCTTGTCGTTGAGAGGCTGGGCACACCCGAGATCCCTGCTCTCGTCCTGAAAAGGACGGGAGGCATGGGAATTCCTCGTTCAGATGGGCAGGTCAATGAATACGGGTCAAACGGCGATGAGGATCAAGACATCGAAGTCGGATGTGATGAGAGGGATAACGGAACTCAGCAGGGAGGCAGGGGTGAGTCGGACAATGAAGATGAGGGCACTAGGGAGAGTCAGAGCATGTGTGCACACGGTGGAGGCATGAATGGAGATGAGGTGGCCGTGAACCCCATGGACGATCAAACTGAAGATGACCTATGCAACCCAAGCGACACTGAGGACGAGGAAGGACCCGCAGTCTCAGGTGACGAAGACAACAACGTACGTGGAGGTGGTGATCACGGCTCAGAAGGGAACTCAAAGTCTCACAAGGTAACAGTACATCTTTTGCTTGCAGGTTTTTAGCTAACTACTCTATGCTTTCAAGCCCAGCAGGGAGCTTGCATCACAACCACAATCACGTAACCTCAAGAGGCAGCCGTCCAAGGCTACCAAGGTCCTGCCGAGTCGTGGACATCGCGTATACGTCAAGTCCAGGGATGGCGAAAGTGAGGACGACAGACGAAGGGGAAGCAAAGATGACGACAAAGTGACAGAGGACGTAGACAACAGAGTGCGTGCCAGGGCTGATTGTGACCTGGAGTCAGAGCCCTGACGGTGTCTTCAAAGCAAAGTGTTCAAGTCTAATCATACCAAGGCCCCTCCTAAGGTAATGCATTGAATTATATTATTCTCAGTTTTAGCTAACTACCATACACATTCAAGCCCCAAGCGAAGATTGCGTCAGAACGGCAATGGCGCAACTTCAAGAAGCAGCCATCTAAAGTGATATTGAGTGCTGAACATGTCAGCGACCGTGGCAGAATCCATGGCCACCCAATACGAGATGTGGCTGACGGTGAATCCAGCAGCCCTTACAGTGACAGTGACACACAAATATCAATGGTGGCAGCCCATGCTCATGGAGCTACAAAGAAGAAATGTGACAAGGCGAAGAAATTCAAGAATGACGACTTACCTGGGCTGCCCAGGACGATAAAAGCATGGAAGCTTCATGTCATCCCTATGTTCCGTGACTACACCACAACCTTGGACGATCCATGGGAGATCACCAACTCCATCAAATACGCCCAGAAGCTTTGGAACACTTTCGTCCCACAACCAAAGTACACACTTTGCTATATGAATGATCCAGTATTCTATCTGGTATGTCTAACACATTTCGTCTTCCTGGTATGACATGACTCTAAGTGAATGGCGTAGCTCAAGCAACAAGTCTACAGCTGGTGAGGTATGTTTGCAATGCATGCTGAAAAGGCTGTTGCGGCCTTCTTCGATCAGTACACTGTCTTCGACAACCCGAAGGATCAATCCAACTATGTGGTGTGGGCTGTTCCAGAGCCCACTGAAGAGGTCAATGAACATGGTGGTAATTTTTTGTACCACCTTCACACTATCCATACATGTGGGAGGAGTTCGATGATGCTGATCCCGAGGATCTGGTATGTAATGGGTCGAGTGTATAATCTGATGCTCATGGACCAAAATTTAGGTTCACAAAGGAGCATTCATGCATGAGTGCATCCTTGACACTTTCGCCCTGTACTTAGAGACTGTCGAGCACCTTCCCGAGACTCAGTGGACCACATCAAGTGGCTGGTGGCCTCGTGGGGCCCTTATGCTCTCCATTGTGGCTGTGAGTACTACATTACTGTATCAAGCTTGCCTGATTTCTAGCATGCTTCACTATAGGTTGAGCGTGCTTTTGGACAATGAGACACTGGTAATGTTGTTCCATTGTCCAAGGCTAATGGTAGGTTCTTGAATAAGCTATGGGGGTATGTGACAGATGAAGTAATGGTCTCTGTGGATCGTTTCTGAGAAGAAGTGGAAGAAACTTTTTGCAGGTGCTCAGAAGTATGTCGGGGCTCACAGCACAAAGCAAAGCAAACCTGCTTTGTGTGCAAAGGCCAATAATCGGATTTCAGGGAGAGCACTTTGTTATGAGTCGGACTCTAGTGTTTGACATTTATATCATTCTATTCTGTACATACTTATAGTCCTTCTTGAACTAGACAGCTAAGCCCTTGATTTTTCTTACTTGCCCATGCAATGGAGTCCTACATGGTTAAATGATGATGAAACTGAGCCCTCTATTGTTCACCATGTCTTAATTGTTAATGTCAGGGGTTTCTGGGTGGCTGAGTAATCACAAAGCTGAGCACTCTATTATTCTCAATGTCTTACTTGTCAATGGAATGGGGTGCTAGTGTAGCTGAGTATCAATGAAACTGAAAACATAATTAACTTATACACCCTTTCACCTGGGATTACTAGGTAACAAATAGACTACTTCAACCAAGAAACTAAGAGTATTACCAACTAGCCATCCTTGAGACTGTCTTGACTGAGTGATATGGGATCCATCTACCCCACATTCTAAACAAACTAATTCTTCAAATGCCCACATTTCTAATACATAGTTTGAGTGAGCTAGACAATCTATCATCTGGCCATCTTTCAGACTGTCCTCATTGAGAAAGCTTGTTGTGTATTTATCCCACATACTGAATAGACTAACCCTTTAAATAACTATGGTCCTAACAGTCTGAGCCATCTATCAATCTATGTCACAAAAGTCACTAATAGGCTAAAGGTCTACCTTCCTTGATAAAAAGTATCCTCACGGCAGCACATGCCCAACAGAAGGTTCAACTTGCGGAAAAACAGCTCTCTACTTGCCTGGCTGAGGAACATGTCACGTTGACCCAGCTGCACAAATTTCAAGCAAAGCAAGCAGATCAGCGTCTGGACAAGATGGATATAACCATTGGGACAGTACAGAGTTCAATGCGAGAAAACAATATACCCTTCCCTCTCTCCAGGATTATAATCTGTTGCCGTCATACCGTGGGATGAACATGTGAGTGCCTCAACAATCAATCAAAGATCTTCCTCATCTTTCTCAATAGTGGGATTGGCAACTCCGTCATCAGTTGTATAAACCATAGTTGAGTTCGCTTTGCCTGTTCTTTCTGCTCACTCAAAACTGTTGTCATTGTCACCATGATGTCTTTACTGTAATTATGCTATTCATACTTTGTGCCCACACTTGGATCCATGTGATGTGTGATGACGTTGTTGAACCAGCCTCCTGGGGGGTATTCCCACTTAAGATGCTTGAGGTGTGCCAGAACGGCTGGGGCGCACTGTGGATCTCTGTGATTCTCTGTGAGCGCTGTCAGATGCTGTACAGCTACTGTGACGGCACAGAATCCTGTGGACCGGCTGTGATATGCTGTAAGCTCCATCAAAATGCCAGAAACTGTGACAAAACAGTGGGTTTACTGATGTTCCTGATGATGTAATTCATGGAAGCATTGCTTTTCTGATATTAGGTTTGGTGTAAGTTATGCCTGAGTAGCTGTGGCAACTGTCCAATGTTGCCCAGACTGTCCAAGATCACTGTCCAGGGTGGACAGTACACTACAGTGCAAACATATTGATAACTGAGGTGTTCCCAGTCTAGAGTCAGTCTGGAGTCAGTCTAGAGTGGGACTGGGATGGACTTTGGAGATCTGTCTAGTACTAGCCAGTTAGGTACCTTGCTGGGGGTATCTGTCAGCCTAGGGCACTGTCCAGTGCTGTCCAGCAGAGGGCTAGTTTGCTAATGTGATGTGAAGCATCATCAATTCCCTCTTCACCTCATCACGGAAATGGGAAGGTGCTGGTATAACCAGACAAATCTTATAAACACATATCAATATGGTATGGAAGGATAAATATTTATATAATATTATCTTTTACTTACCAGGTTATTATAAGAAGGTGCTTGAAAGATCCTCTGACACTAGAAAGACAGTTCACTGATGAGGCTATATACAGTGACTCCATAAACTGTTGCAATGTTTGGCTGTTTTTTGGTTGGTGTAATGTAGTGCCCAAGGGCGTGGGAATATCGCTTAGCCTTGGTGGGCCGGGTTGTAGTATTGGTTCCTGGATATCAAATGGTGCCTTAGTCATGTGATCAGGTACAGTGGCTGTGGAGATATGCCCATTGCAAAACAGACATGTCATTGCAACGGTTTATTCACTTTCAGCCCAAACAGTGGGATCTTAGCCAAATGAAGGCATAGTTGATATTGTTTGAGCATACAAACAGAGATACACATATAAACATTATGTCTGAGTTTAAAAAAGTTCATGTGCTTCTGTACTTCCAACCTCCAGCATCATGCAGTCTCTCTCATCCACCCAGAAGAACACTATCCTCACCAGGCTTGATTCTGGTTGTTCTGCTTATACTATAGCCTCAACCACTGGTCTCAATGTTTCCACAATCTCTATATTTTATGCCAAGGAGCATTCTGACCTGTGGAAATCCAGTGGAGATCATTTATCCAAGCTTTCCCCTGCCAATGTCTGTCATGCCATCCATCTAATCTCTACTTACCAGGCCGAGAATGCTGTCCAGGTGACCAAATCTCTCACCAATATCATCAATCAGCCCCTCCACTCAAATACTGTCCACCAGCACTTGAACAAAACTGGTATGAAGGCTGTGGTTAAGCAAAAATGCCCTATACTCTCTACAAGGCATTGCAAGGCACAGCTAGACTTTGCCTATGCTTATAAGGGTTGGACTCTGGATGACTGGAAGAAGGTGTTATGGTCTAATGAGACTAAAATCAACTGTCTAGGGTCAGATGGACATAAGTGAATGTGGAAAAATGCAGGGGAGGGGCTCAGTGATAGGCTGGTAGAGGGGACCCTCAAGTTCGGAGGAGGTTTTGTGATGATGTGGGGCTGTATGGCTTGGGAGGGTATTGGATATGCCACCAAGATTGATGGTAGGATGGATGGGGACCTATACCTTCAAATTTTGAAGCATGAACTTCAAGAATCCCTTGAGTATCATGCTTTCAATCCTCCTGACATCACCTTTCAGCAGGACAATGACCCCAAGCATACCTGTAAGAAGGTCAGGCAATGGTTAGAGGAGCAGGATTTTAGGACCATGGTGTGGCCTGCACAGTCTCCTGACATTAACCCCATAGAACATGCATGGATTACCTCAAGAGGAGGCTTGCAGAGCATAAACACCCTCCTAATGGGATGGAGCAATTACGGGAGAGGATTGAGGTGGAATGGAACAAGATACCAGCTGTGATGTGTCAGGGATTGATTTAAAACATGTCTAGTAGGGTTAATATTTGTTTGTACAGCCAAGCAATAGCAAATATGCCTTCATTTGGCTAAGATCCCACTGTCTGGGCTGAAAGTGAATAAACCGTTGCAATGACATGTCTGTTTTGCAATGGGCATATCTCCACAGCCACTGTACCTGATCACATGACTAAGGCACCATTTGATATCCAGGAACCAATACTACAACCCGGCCCACCAAGGCTAAGCGATATTCCCACGCCCTTGGGCACTACATTACACCAACCAAAAAACAGCCAAACATTGCAACAGTTTATGGAGTCACTGTAACTAATGAGTGACATTTTGAAAACATGTCAACCATTATCATTTTGTACTCAATCTGGCATCCATCAATTAGATATTTATAATAATTTTGTGGCTCTGAAAATGGTATATCTAAAAGGTCATCATGTGATAATTACATTACATTTGGTGATGATACATACTTCACAATGATATACAATGACATTTCATGATATTTCACTGGTCAAATTATGTCACTTGGATACTCAGCTACTTACCCTTGTCATGAATGTTATGGAATTGTCTTGAAACCAGAAAGTTCCCAGCACCTGATAATCACAGTGCAATACAGCTACCCAGCATATAATACTATATCTGCTTCCTGCATGTGCAATTGTGCTCTGACCATTAAATGGCACCAATATCCATACTATTCACTGAACCATCACTATGCCAATGCCCCATCAGACTTTGTTTTCTACACCCAAAATTCCCAGCAGCTGGTAATTACTAATCACAGTGCAACATGGCTACCTGCTATATCCACTCACAAAGGCATACAGAAATAGATCAGTTTCTGGAATGCGCTGATCGCAGTTGCAAATGCCACATCAACTTCGAAACTCATTCAGTTTTTCAGTCGCACTAAGCATACTATCCCTTACAATGCAGTCGGCAGCACAAAGCAGTTGGCGGTGTGTGTGACCAAGCTGCCCGGACAGGGCTACAGGATCAGACGTGTGCAAGGGGTGCGATGTGTTCGTCCCGTAGGGGATGTGCACTCTGAGAAGTGCTGGAGGTGAGCTCAAACCACAAGGGGTGTCCCTAGTGTGAGGAATGGGAAACCTGGCCGAAAGGGCAAGGATGGCCATGGATGGCCACAGAATGGGCAAGGATGGCCACGGATGCGCACAGATGGGCAGGGATGCGCACAGATGGGCAAGGATGCACACAGATGGGCAAGGATGCACACGGAATGGGCGACGATGGCCACTGATGGCCACAGAATGGGCAATGATGGGCACTGATGGCCACAGATGGGCGAGGAATGGACGAGGAATAGCAAGAAGTGTCGTGACAGATGTTGCTGGGTCATGATATAGGCTTCCCCACGCTAGGGGATGCTGGCCTATGATGGGTGCGTCGGATACGCTAATGATACTTAGGAAACGCTGGGTGCGCAGCTGTCGCACAGAGAAGGAAACTAATGGGCAGATCAACAGCAGGTTGATTGGGTGATGAAGAATTCATACAGGACAAAATGATTCATACAGGACAAAGGCTAGCTACGTCCTTATATAGTCTCAGAATCTCCCCAAGACATGATAGAACCAAAATGGACACATACCAAATCAGGCTCGGGTGGACAGGACTGGTGGGCGCACGGGATGACCATGGGGTCGGGCAAGATGCAAGATGGTCCGGATATGCACCAGGTAGCATGGGAAAACCGGCCGAGGTCTCACGCAGTCATGCGCAGAATGTTTGGCCAATGCACATGAGATCTAATGGCAATAATGCTAGTCGGGGTGAGATGCAACTGCGCAGGGTGGGATGATGCTGCCCATGGCTCGGGTGAGGGTAGGATAGTGTAAGATGTACCGGGTAAGCACTGGATAGCGTGGGAAAACCGGCCAAGGTCTCGCGCAGTCATGCGCAGAATGCTTGGCCAACGCACATGAGATCTGATGGTGATAATGCTAGTTGGGCAAGATGCAACTGCGCAGGGTGGGATGATGCTGCCCATGGCTTGGGTGGGGGTAGGATAGTGTAAGATGTACCGGGTGAGCACCAGATAGCGTGGGAAAACCGGCCGAGGTCTCGCGCAGTCCTGCGCATGATGCAATGCTGGTATATAGCTGGAAACCTGTATGGATGACATCTGCAGCAGTAGGGAACTGCAGTTCCCTACAGCGGTCACGCAAATGTCACAAGGCGTCACACAAAATCATGCATGCTGAATCTGACTCCGCTCGGCACATGCTCAGCAGTGTTTAAACGGCAGTCATGACAAGATATCAATTAGCTAGGTATTAGACTAGTAGTCGAAGTGATGCATTTACATTGGCAAAGCTGTTTGTCTATATTAGATGATGGGAAGGGTCTAGGTATGTGTTATAGTGAGTATTGTATTGCTGTTGTGAGAGGAGGGGGAATATTTATGTTGTAAAAAAACTTGTCCATTCGGGGCATCTCGAGAATGGTAATGTAGAAGTAGTGGCAGATGCGGCTGTAGAGAGTGAGGATTGAAAACCACGAGTATTGCGGTCAGGTGCAAGATTCTGATTTCCCCCCACTGGTGAAGAGTGCAGCAAATTGTGGATGTTGGGAATTGTCGGTGATGTGCGTGTGATCGGCAAGGTATTCTTGGATTCTCGTCTTGGGCTCTTCGACTGTTCCATCTCGTGAGATACTGAGTGCCCCAGTGAGTGTGACATATGCGTCTTTGCAACGGAACATTGTCATGAGCACATTGCACGTCTTGCTTCTGATGTCGCATTTGACTTGTGTTGAAACATGCTTCATTGTCTGCCTTGCGTTTGACCTGCTTCTCTGTATCTGCCTGCCACTTCTCGTGCCACTTTGCCTCACTCTTCTCAAAGTCCGTCGTCCAAGAGAACTACATTTTTGTGAGTACTTTTCAAGGATGACAAACCTTGCCTGTAGCCCCACAGACCTCCGTGGGTTTTTCCTCTTCTTCACATTATTGAGTTCAAGCCGGAGTGTGAGATGGCGAGCATCAGCGCTTCAGCGATGGTATGCTTGGCAGGTCACCAAAATGGCAGGGGCCAGTGGCACAGACACCTCAAGCTCAGCTGCAGCATTGCTTCGGCAGGTGACAACAGTGTGAGCAAGATGTTATGAGGAAGCACTCACACAGATAGCTTTTGCCATGAAGTTACCAGTGTGTCCCAGTGAAACTACCTCCCCCAGGCTGTTGATGCCCGTTAACGACTGTTGGACGAGCGGTGGTGAAACAAGAAAAAGGGCAGCTAGAATGGACAAGTGGGGGCGTGTGATTGGACCAGCCTATGGATCTAGTGGGCAGAGCCTTGAAGCAGCAAGGGTGTGAGAATAGCTGATAGAGTCGCTCACAAGTAAGGGAGCAACTTTGCTTCAGGTTCATCAGGACCATCTGAGATTGGGACAGGTACACTGCAGATAGCGATTAACATTTGGACACTTGTCCATGTAAAATAAATGGAGCGACTTATAATTTATCCCTGATCAGGCCCCAGAACTGAGGAGGAACAGGATCAATTACTTTTTGTCGAAAGCCCAGATGGAGTCCAGAGAGGCGAGAGATTGCAAAGGACCTTAGGAAAGAATTGATTGATTGAGTGCCTCCACCGTCATACCACGGCGAGGAATTCCTGCCTACAGTAAAGGATGCCGTGAACTTGGAGGAAATCAACTTTTCATCATACATAGATTTTCACCACCCTGAGCAGACGAGACCCAGTGTGATTCCCATGTTGTTCTTGGAACAGTTGATACCGCTGTTGATGATGATTTCGTTGACGTAGCGAGGAATGGAGATCACTCCACAAACGAGCGACACGCTGTCACGGCGGAAAGTGCAGGCCTTGCAAGGAGAGTTGTCCTCTCGCACAAAAACAGTGATGTTACCGAACGAGGGTCTCCTTGTAGAAGACCTGGAAGTTGTACGAGCGAGTAAATGTGTGCTCGGGGAGCCTGCCGTGATAAACTGGAAGTTGGTTGGGAGGTCAACTTCTCTGACACTCAGAATGGGGACGTGAGAGAGGGCAGGGCCAGTGCTGTGTGCCGATACCTGAGGGTGGACGCTAATCAACGTAGGTCACCCCGAATCTGGTGAACTTCGCGATCCTTGCGTGTGCTTCCTGCTGCTGTTAGAGGCTGCGCATAGCCTAGTAGTCTAGTCTAGACTAATTAGTCTATCATAGCAGCGCGCGGACGCCAATCCCTGACTCCTTGGAATTATGAGAGCAAAATGTGATTGTGTCTGATAGCGGAAAGTTGCAAGTATTAGGTAAGATTTTCTCAACTATAAACATTAGCTAACACTTTCCCGCAAGTACCCTGTCTCTCTCGACTCCTCGCTCGTCCAAGTACCTTTATACCAACACGATTACCCTAGTATTTATATCTGCCGGATTCAGTATCATCGACACCACCATCGGATTCGTATAGGGCTTCAGGATCTAGCATATCATCATCAGAATAACCATCACCGAGCTCAGATTCCAAGTCAGGCTCGTCCGAGTCGTCGCTAGCACTGGCATCAAACTTGGATGGTTGTGTGCTCTCCTCACCAGCTATCACATGATCGCCCAATTCAGTAGAGTTCAAAGCTTCAGGGCTGCTCTGATCCTCATCCTGGTTACGCTCAGATGCATACATATGCCTGATGCCAAGGCCCCAGTAATACCGCATGACCATGTCACAATCAACAAATCTACATGTCAAGTTAGTTGACTTATGCTCATATCCAAAGCATGGGACTTATCGATTGATGTAGTAACAGTTCCATTTGTCCCCATCATGAGTGTTGATGGAAATTGTGACACCATCAGAGCGGGCCTGCCCGCTCATAAAGGCTGGGATCACATGGTTGGCCCTCAAAATGTCCGCAGGATTGATGAACCTGAAAGCGTCAGGATCATGCATTGGAACAAATTTGATTGTGTCCAGGCGGCCATTCTCCCATCCGGCTGCCTGATCAACTAGTTCAAACCAGCACACCCATAAAAACTCAAGGCGTCAAGCTTGGTAATCCCTAGATTCGGGACCAGTATAAATGATGTTGGCATGGAAAATACCTAGAATGTGAGCATAACAGAATTGGTGGCTCCATGAACCCCCGGAGGAATCAGGTTGCGCCAGCAGCATAACGTCTCGGTGATCTGTGGAGGGATTGACCACATCCGTCTCGCGGCGAAGGTCATAGGTAGTGTAATTGATGTGGAGCAGAGGATGTTGGTAGATTCGATTAGCCTTGAAAATTACACTGGTGAGAAGACTGTGGGCCTCTGAGGGCGGAGAATCCGAGTACAAAGAGCTGACAAGGAGGTTAGGGGTGAGTTCCTGTGATGTACTCTTCAAGTTTGAATGAATCTCCCTTAGACGGGGCAGTATGTGGAACTTCAATTTTTGTATGAAATCCTGGAGGCGTTGTAATCCGTAATTATCAGCTTCTGTACAATTTAGTATGACGGTAATAATCCACCTCTGCAGCTGGGTCCCCCGCATTCTTTTGCATGAAGGACGGAAGATCAAGAGGAAAATTTTGCGACAGCCCAATGGTGTGGTGTTCCATAGGTTCATGAGGAATCATCACCATTCATGGCATGTCTCTGGGCGCGGATGCGTGTTTGACGATGCTCGATGGAAGCTAGCTGGGGTATGAAGGCAGTGCCGCTTGTCCGGGAGAAATGCTTTTTGCTGGTGCGATGTTCAAGTTCTCCCTGGCATCTCATAAGGTTAGATCCACAACCAAGCCGTACAGAAAATGAAGATATTACCCACCGGCTGAGTGGAATATGAATCAGTTGTCTCAAACAATCATATGTGGGAGGCGTAATCTCTGAGGGAGTGTAATTTGTAAGTTGCAAGGTTGAGAGTTTTGGGGAGTCGAGTGTTTGTATTTGCTGGCAGGGGCTGCGAGCAAGCAAGGCCAGTCTTCTCACGGACCTGTCTCCTTTTGCAACTTTCTGCTTCACAGCGAAGCTCCTTGGTTGAGAAGGTGGGGCATGTTTCATCCACAAATTTGCACAATGAGCATCCATGTTGCTTTGTGACCTTATCGAGGGCACCGAGGGTGCTGTCAGTGTGCATTCTGAGTTTTGCCAACCCATGCCAATGCCCAAGCATGAATAGGAGATGCATGATTTCCTGGTCGTGAGGTTCGGGAAAGAGCCCTCCGAAGACGGGGATAGAACACTGAAACACAAAGAAACCGCAATTTAATTGTGTCAGAGAAGAAAGTCAGTAGTGGCTTACCTGCAGGACATCTTCAAAGTCCCAGGCAGCCATTTTTTTCATATCTGACACATTACTATGAAAATGCCTGATGGTACTGCATCCGAATGTAGGCACAGATCTGTAGCTACAGCATACGTGCTGGGTCAGCCAGATTCAGGTGACTAGTGGCCAAGGTAAACTCACCAATAGTCCAGCTTGGACAGCATGTTTCCATTCAAACTATCTAGCATACATAGTAGGTGAATGAAAATGGCTTTCCAAACCCCAAGCTCTAACTCGTGCAACAGGTCAACCACCAGCATTACAAAGAAGTTGAAGCCCATATGTGAGAGTTTCTCTGAAAACACATTCTGCACGAACATGAATCCTGGGTGCTAACTAGACAACTGCACACGCACCTGAACTGGAACTAGGGACTTGGCCTTGAGAAGAGCTTCAACTTGCGCAGTGTCCACCACATACTGCTGTCCATAGATGAGATCACAAGCAGAGATAATCTTCTTTCGTCATTCCACAGTGTCCTCGTGGGCCAGAACATGTCGTTGAAGAATATCTCTCTCACTTGCAAGATTGTGGACACGGTCCTTTGGGATGAGACAGTGCGGGCATGGACAGCCTCCAAGATTCCGTATATTTGCTATCAGAACTCTGGTGCAGCTGGATCAGCTATCAGGACATATCGGCAAGTTATTGATGCACTTTTCTGGGTAGTCAGCTGAGTAGGTAAAAATTTGGGGAAACAGTCGCTGTTTCATGTTGTTGCTACACATGAGCAGAATCCCGTGCTCGTAGGCATGGACAAATTCATCATTGAGCAGTTTGTGCCATTGAGCATGGAAGAGCTCCCGGTGGCAATGCGTGAAAAAAGGGTCACCGGGGACTTTGTCACCTGCATTTTCCAGCACAAAGTCTTTGAAAGAGTCAGGTAACCGACAGGAACAGGGATGTGTCAAATCCATATCACACCTTGAGTATGCATGAGTACGCACAGTTCGAAAGTAAGCAACATGTGCGCAAAGGTTGGAGACAGCTGGAATCTCTCATACTTTGTGTCATCTCCAAAATACAAGTACAGGGGCCACAGCTTAGCCTCACCAAATGAGGTAAGCTGTGTGGCGTCCAACCAAAACATGAGTGTGACAATGCAATGTGGTAGGTCACACTTGGATTCAGGAGGTTGATCTTGGAGCTGACAGTGAGCTTCTAAGAACACTTTCGAGGTGTACAGCTCCCCATAAACTGCAGTTTCACAAGATTTGTGCACAGCATTCCAGAGCAGTCTGTAGGGCTCATAATGGAAGACTCCTTTGCAAGGGCTCAGATCTAAGACCCACTCACGTATCACTGAGACAAGAGATCTATGATAGAAGTCAGGAAGGGTGTAATCTTTGGGTCCAGGGCAAAGTGAACACTGCGGAAAGGGGACTGAAATTGTAACGCTAGTGGATTTCCAACCAGCATCACAGTTCAGCCACTCCTGCTCGGAGGAACCAGATTCTACTACACCCAATTGGCCCAATATTTGGTCAATCTTCGACCATCTGGTATTTTGAATATCTTCAGATTGAAACTCCTCACTGCCAATTATGTCAAGGAGTTTTTTGAAGTCGTGTTTGGTCTTCTGACCCCCCTGGTTCCAATACCGATCTCCTAAGTGAAAGGACAATTTGTTGGAGTACGGATAGAACGGGTTCAAGTCAACTGCACCGTTGCTCACATCATTGGACGCAAGCTGAATTAGATGGCTTCGTCAACTGCATCCTTGATCATATAGCTGAATTACAACTCACGCTGGCAGGTATTTCAGGTTGCTCCGAATCAATTCTACCACCCACACCCTCACTGCGGTCTTGTTGTGAGAATTCCCCCTGGCTGCAAAGCTTTTTTCTCTGATAAGCATCCTTAGCGGACACAAGAACACTGGACAGGCATTTCTTTTCTTTTTGGCATAGATTTTGATGTCTTTTGAGCCCTCCCATATCAGGGAAAGGACCGCGACCACAAATACATGTTGGTGAGAATGCACCTGGTCCTGACATAGGGAAAGCTCAATTAGGAAAGAGGAAGAAGGACAGCCTGCTGTTCTTTGCGAAAGGGGAAGTTTGCAATACATGGCAACTGCCAACGATGCCAAACCCAAGGCATGCCGGAGTTGTGCCGAAGGATAGTCTCACATTCTGGAGTCTGACAATCTGTCTCAAATGACCACCTCACAAATTACAAATGATATACAGTGTCCAGAACAATGTGTTATCATACTGCATTGAATATTTTAGTAAACCTAACAAGAATGAGCATCTTCCATTCAGGGGTAAGGTTTCACCAACTCACCGAACAACATTTGTGCTCTACGCCTGACCTCCAGGGGTGACTTCACCGTCCTTAGTCAGACCGACCGCAGAGATTGTCTCCAGGTACTGGACATCCAAACCCCCGACCCGATGATCAGTCGCAAAATTATAATGAACCTGGCAATATCATTCAATCTCTTCCTTCGGTATAATGTTCGCGAAGTTCCTCTCAAAAATATTGATCGCTCGCTGGGCCTGCTCCATCATGAGAGCACCCGTCTTCTTCACACGCAGAGCATAGTGCCATTGAGAGGCTGCATCTTGGTGAGATTCCACGGGGTATGTGTATTGCTAGTAAGGCAATCAATGTCACGGGTCAATCAACACCAAACCTAAAATACCTCATGTGAGAATGTCTGCACTTCCTGCAGAACCACATTGGACCGAATGGTGCTTTGTTTGTGGCCTGAGCTTAGCTCAGGCGAGTTCTCGAAAGGAGAACGGGGTGCTAGGCGGACAGCGACATGACCTTTGGGGGATTCCAAAGAGAAGATGGAATGGGCGTGCTGGACTTCAATCATAATGGGAGGATGGTATGGTACAATGCGAGTGAAGTACAGGAGTAGTTGATCAAGCTGTGCTGGCAGTATGTTGTAGTGCAAAAACTGGGGGATCCAGATTCAAACTCAGCCTTACTATACTTATATCCAGAGTGGAGCCAACTTCTCAAATTAGGAACTCCGAGTAACAAAAGAGACCAGACAAATCTTACAAACACACATCAATATATGATATGGCAGGATATGTAAGATCAAGTTTCTGGCCCCAAACATATCATGTATATATATGTATTTAAATATTATTATTTCCACACAGCTGCCCATATTGAGGACATTTGGGAACTCTGGTGCCTATCTGGATTGCCCCATTTGCTCACTGGCATCTACCCCATTCACGCCTTCTACCCCATCCATGCTATCTGAGTCTGCACTCTTCATGCCATTCTTGCATTTTGCTTGCTCAAAGTTTCCTTCATGTAAAATTGGCCTTTGTACCATGACCATTGATTGTTATCCTCCCCGTCTCCCGTCTCCCGTCTCCCGTCTCCCGTCTCCCGTCTCCCTGTTCTTCCATTCCCCTCTTCCCTATCCTGCTGTTCTCCCATACCCCTATATTCTCCTGTCTGTCCTGTGTCTCTGTATTCCAATTTCCCATAAGTACTTGTGTAGTATTTGTGTATTCCTGAATGCTCATATCCCCCATCCTCTCATCCTCTCATCCTCCTGTCCCCATCCTCCATCCCCTGTCCCCATCCTCCATCCCCTGTCCCCATCAGATTCCTTAATGAATGCTAAGATACAATGTGTGCAAAGTTATTTATGGGTCCGCCTCCATGGTATCTAAGTCCTCACGTATTGACAAAGCTGCTAGCCCAGCAGCTTGGCCTGTTGGTAAGGATTGGGCTAGAGATGGGTTTGTTAATGCAGTGACATCATCCCCTTGTGAAGGGACGGAATACAGAACCTGAATATGTTCAGTGGGAGCGCTGTGAGTGGTGGTTGGGAAGGGTGAGGGAGGCGGGGAAGGACCTGTGTTGATGCTGATTGCCTCGTGGGTGGGTGTGTTGATTTCAATGCTGATAATGGGAATGTCAAGGTCATGCTTGCCATTAGGTTGGGGGCCAAAGGGATTGACTGGACTGATGTCTGCGTTTGTGCTGGGGGGGACCAGGTTGACCGCAGGGACCGCTATGCTGGCGGGAAGCTGATTGACCTGAGGGACCTCGACGCCTCTGGCAGAGTCGACTTGATTAGCAACACCACCAACCAACATGGTGACGGACGGGGAACAGGGAACAGGGAGGGTAGCAGGAGGTGCAGGACAGACGATCAGCGATGGTGAGGAAAAGGCAATGGAAGTGGGGAACTGGTTCAGCAGGGGAAGTGCGAGGTCGCCAGCAGGCATTTGGGGAAGGGGAAAGGGGGAGGGGTTCGCCTGTCTTCGCAGGGCCTCAACCACCTTACAAAGGGTGAGGACCTGTTGCTGGACCTGTGTCAGCTCAGTTTGCAAGTCCCCAATCTCATCGTGCTTGGAAAGTTGCTGTTCTGTGGGTCCAGCCTCGGGCTGTGGAGAGTCAAGCATCACAGGTAGGGACCTGCAACCGAAGGAGCGGGAGGGAAGGGGAAGGACAATCCTATCAAACACTATATGCCCAGTTATCATGCCGCCCTATGAAAAAAAAACCCTGACTTACCCTCTTTGTGTGGACGTTGTGGGGGTGGTGGAAGGCTATGGGGACGGTGATGGAAGGGAGTAGTCATGAGGCCTCAATTTCAGAGGCAGAGGGCTCCAACACATCCTGGGCCATTTTGGTGGACCTCGCTTTCTTGAGGGCTGGGGGCTGTTGGGACACCAATTTTGGGGGAGCCCCTTGTGAAGGGGCATGGGATTGCAAGCGAGTCCGCTTGGTGGACGTAGAGGGGCACGCAGGCTTGGTGGACACGGATGTGGACACTTGCCTCGCTCGACCCCTGTGACTACAATGAGCAGGGGTCAACGAGCATTTCACTCTCCTTTGGTGGCACTCCATGCAAGCAGAGTCAAGGCAGGGTATGCAAAAGATGCAACTCTTGATGCAGGTCTCGCAGGGCATGCAGCTGGCCAAGGTTGCTGATTGCGATGATCCAGGCACCATGCATGGGCTCGCTTTGGGGGCAGCTGCGACATCCTCCTCACTGTCCGTCGCTGCTCGCTCTGCTAATGGGTGAGCGGGCGGTATGCTCCGGCTTCATCCCCTCCGCTTGTCCTTGATGTCGTCATTCACCCTCGCCTTTGCTCATCCATTTCCCTTGGCCTTTACATTGGCCTTGGTCTTCTCCATTGCCATTTCCATTGTGCTGTCCTCCTGCACCGCCTCCTTTTTCTTCCCCTTTCTTTTCCCTTTTTCCTGGGGACTCTGGTCTGTCGCCATCTCCATCACACCGTCCTTGATGTCGTCATTCGCCTTCGTCTTCGCTCGTCCATTTCCCTTGGCCTTTACATTGGCCTTGGTCTTCTCCATTACCATTTCCATCGCACTGTCCTCCTGCACTGCCTCCTTTTTCTTTCCCTTTCTTTTCCCTTTTCCCTGGGTATGGTCTGTCGCCATCTCCATTGCATTGTCCTTCTCCTGCATGATCCCCTTTTTCCTTTTCCGTCCTGTTTCTTTCGACCTCACCTTCAACCTGTCTGTCTGCTTGCACACCTTCGCGGTTTCCTTGCCCGCGTCGATTAGCGTCACCTTTGTGTTGCCTCGTCTTTTCTCCTTCACCCTTGTCTTCTCCTTTCCATTGCCCTTCGTCGCTTTCTGCTCGCCCTCATCTTCGTCCTCATCCTCATCCTCGTCCCCGGGGTCACTGTCGCCCATCTCTATGTTGGCTTCAATCATTTCAACCTTCACCTTCCTCGGGGCTGTTAGTTTCCTTGATGGCCCAGCTCCTGCGCTCGACGTGGATGCCGTCAGGTGGGCCCTGCCAGTGAGGTGAAGGCAGGCCCAGGGATGGGCTTCAATCCCTTCATGGAAGTGTAGAGCCATGAGGTTAGGCCACAATTTCATCCTTAAGATCTCAGCAGGCATGCAGATGTTCACTTTGGCGGCAATGATGAGGGGAGGAACAAGAATGCCAGGGATCAATGTGGCCCAAACCTTGACCTGGATTTGGAAGGTCAATGTCGCCCATGTAAAGAAAATCCTCACCAATTGAACATCAATGATTTTGATGGCCTTGAACCAGACATCTGTGGACTTCTGGCCTGCGTGTTGCAACTGCGCTACCTTGCCGATGGTGGTTTCAATGACAGCAGCGACCTCGACGATGACGGCTTGGACGGCTTGGAGAGACATCTGATTTGGCATGGAGAGTGGATGGGTGGGTGTCTGCTTTGAGGATTTGTGGTTGGAAGGAAGAATACTATCGCTTACCGAGTTGGCCACCCCACATACTTGGTCAATTTGCAAAAATCATGTTATCACTTCTGCAACAATTATTCTACACATCCACATGGTACGTTTAAGGTCTTCTGAGATGCTTCGAAGTTGAACCATGTCAATTGGCACAATAGTGCTTGAGATAACAAAAAAGACGTGACAAGACACGAAGACACAGGTGTGATGGATATGCCAATGACGGCCAGAGTGAAATGCAAAATAATTCCTGGACCCAGATTGGGACCAGGTCTGTCAAAAAAGTTTTGCGAGTCTCAGATTTTGCAGGCCCGAACTGGCCCGCCGCCACTGACACGTCACGTGCGCTTATAAGTGATTGATAAGCATGAGAAATTATATGTCATTGATAAGCATGTGAAACCACAAACATGAAAATAGCACCATCCATTGCTTGACCCCTCTTCGGCCTTCCTCCCACCACGACCAACGCCTCAGTTCTGCGTCCCAAGCAATACTCATGACAGCCATGGCATTTCAGAGTAAGCTTATAACTACACTTGTCCATAATATTATAAACCTCCTGTCACTACGGTTTCATACAAGACTATGGCATCAGTGTTCAGGAGCCTGCAAACAACGAAGGAAATAATTACCATCCTCAATAAGGCCTCTAAAACCACCTCGTTAGACACTCTGTGTGATGAAAAGGACTGTGGTGGCGATGACGAGCGAGACCTGAATTCATATGAGATCAGTATGCTGCCTGAGGATCAACAAGATATTTTGTGGACCATTCATAGTTTGCAGTTAATTCGAAAACAGTCTGAGCCTTCTAATTGGCTTGCACATGAAGTTGTAGTAGAAGTTGACCCCACTCTAACTGAGGAATTCAAAAAGCATTGCAAACTCTTCAATGTCGAGAAAGCAACCAAACGGCACTGGAAACTGATTGAATCGCCACTGTGTAAGAATGACAAAGAGTGAAAGACAATTTTTGCAAACCGATAAACAAATTCAATAATCCAGTGAGACCAGGACAACAGGTTTAAAACAACTAACCTGCCAGTCATTGAAATGTCCGTCCTGGTCATATGCTGCGCTGGCGGCCTGATGGCACTAACCCGAACCTTCAGCTGAGCAATCCTACGACTGGGAGCAGCGTCCTCATGTATGCGACCAACGTGGGGCAGGTTTAGGTGTGTGTTTTCTTGAAGGCAGATGCGGTGGTGTTAGCCTAGTTCCTCAGGTCCTCTTGTAATCGACTACATGCGCTGGCTAAGTCCAATACAATCTTCGGTGTTGTCGAGCCTTGGACTTTATAGGCTGTAAATGACCGTCCTCGAACCAAAAGGAGCTGCGACCTTGAAATATGGAAGGTGTCGGAAACCACAGATAAATCGTCAAGAACAAAGACCTGATGTTTGCCCATATATTCTCGATGCGCAGAGTATTTGCTTAACAACAGAGGGCTATGGTCTAGAGTTGATTCAGAGGGAAGATAAATGGAGAGCAAAAGGATAATACAAAGTAAGAAAAAAAATGCTGCCCTCCTATCGACAACTCACTGCGCTTTGCCTCAGAGGGCACCACCCGGCTTTTGCGGTGTAGCAGTGGTGGAGACTGTGACTGGCTCTGTTGATGGCATCAACATGGACATGTTCTTCCCGAATATTGGCAACCTCGACTTTTGCAACATAGATGTCTGCTTTGCTGGTCGCGCCTTCAACTTCTTATTTGTGTTTGACATTGATGAATTTGACCGCGATAATTGGAGATGCAACTATCTCGTGTTCCGAATGAGGGATGGAGGGAGTGTGAAGAATATGACGGAAGACAACATTGTGCCTTTGGCGCTAGGAATGGATATGTAAGCCTGCCCGTTACAAAATTGACAAAGGAATACTCACATGGAAACAGTCTAAGGCGGACTGCACACATTGAACTGCAGGAATTCACATTTGTAGATGAGTGACATACAATTAGAGACTCAGGCAGGCATGTAAGAGCAGGAAATCGCAAGAAGAATAGCACAGCACGGCATATGTAGTAAAGCAAGGAGTAGAGGGGTCCAGGGTTGCCCAAAGGGCCATTGGGAATGCAGTGAAAGCCAGTCATGACCGGAAAGCCAAAGTCACGGTCAAAAAGTCAATGATTAGTCAATGACCGGTCAATGGTCTTTCACTGAAATAATGGCAGAGACAACTGTGGCTGAACGAGTTTGTTCCTTTCGGGACTTGACATTGCCTGTCTCGCTGGCAACCCCTTTTGAAACCTATGCACGCTCGTCGGAAATACTCTCAGTGTTCGCCATCAGATACATTTTATATTCTACAAGCAATGACCTGCGGATGTGGGATTGAATTGAGAACGCTGAGCAAAACACCGAGATGGTTACATGTCACGAGTGGCTGTATGGAGAGTTTCAATGTATATATTACAGTTTTGGAGAAGGTGAGATACGCAGATAAATTAATGTCTGTAGACCGTAGTTAGACAGCGATAAAGAGTTGGATGGTGTTGGAGAATTGTTTACAGCCTGGACAGCGATAGCATTGACTGTTACCTCCTCAACTGAAACTTTAACTTATTCAATTGAATGCCAAGGACGTGTTTAAAGTGCGAAGGACTGAATACACATACCGTGATACCGCAAATTGGCTGACCATGCAAAACTTAATGGCAAACATAGGTTGGCTGTTCGCTGGCACTGAGCCAGGGCATCGTGCTGGCTTCTATCAAAGCTTTAGATCCCCAAGTCCGATCCATCTCCCTCACCCTCTTGAAATTGAATGATATCTCCGCTTCAACCTTGCACAAGGCCTGGCGGGTGAGCTGATACGCTGCGGCGAGCTCCATTTGCATGAGTTCCAGGCATAGCAAGGGCAGGTTCCTTGACTGGAGGGTTTCAAGTTTCGTGCCGCCCTTCCAACCATCAGAAATTACAATCCAAGGTCAAAAGGGAAACTCACTGCATCAAAACGCTCCCTGGCCAACTGTGCAAAGGCCTGTAAGGATCTAGTCCCATAGTCAGACACCAAAGCCTCGCCACCTGGCAACCACCAGGCATCTGTCCAGGGAATGCTGGACTCCAATGCATCTCCCTCCTGTTTAGGAGGACCAACCGTACCAACCCGGAGAATGGCCCTTGCAGCCTCCTCTGAGTCAACGTTGGAGTCAAGCAAGAGGGGACCGAGAGCCGCAAGGGGATCAGGCAGCTAAAGAGGAAGGTTGTGAATGGCGATAAGAATAAGTACCCTCCTGGCCAGCATCTGAAGTAAATAATAAAAGACCGACCCGCAGGCAAGATATGTCATCTCACCAATTCTTGACTCCACAATTCCACGGGTGGTGCTTGAAGGTGTTGGAGGATGGTGATGAGGCGGAGGGAAATGTAGTTCACCAAACATTCTATTTCAGGAAGTCCGAGATCCATTGACAAGCAGTGAGGAGGGGGAGGCTTGAAGGAAAGGGACAAAGCAAACAAGGAAAGTGTGAGGCTGCCAGAAAAGCGAAAGGTCGGAGATTTTGGGTATCTCGTGCTAACGTACCTTCAGCAAACCTAATATCATTGGCACCCTCGGGTCAATGAAAGGTCATGAAAACGCAGGAAAGCGGAGCTTGCTGAGGAGTTCGGATTTCTCCGGTAAGACAGGGGTTTCACACGATTTTTGAGGGCAGTAAAAACCTTGACACTGTCACTGATCACATCTAATCAGTGTCAAGGTGAAGTCACTGATTTTCAAGTACCCTTTCGGTGTTTTGGCATAGAGTTCTGCATCCACATCCCATCTACTTGGCATCTCCGTCCAGCAGCTCTACCGTGTCATTCAAGTCGGCACCACCCGGGGTATCATCTCAGCGCAACTCCTGGCTTCTCACCTCGGCTCGTCACACTCGCCTTGCTGGTGGTGAGTGGTCGTTCAGATTCTTATCCTACCCAACCTCGATCAGTACATTCAGTGATGTATCCATTTCACCACCCAGGAACCTCCAGTATATTATCCAGAATGCAGTCCAGATCTTCTATATCAATTTGCATGGAAGTCAATCAGCAAACTTGCCTCTTAAAATGACGCAGTGTTTGCATGAGCAACTATCAAATCATATATGGCATTTCCGAATGCCGATGCCATCAATTGATCATTGGTGTTAAGTAGCGATGTGGACCGAAAGCTCTCCAATCAACCGCCACCATGTCAGACCACACGTTGGATTCAATGATCTCCGACTTTCATGAGGTTGAGGTGCAGAGACGGCGGCAGCGTGGCGACCATCTACTCCAACGAGGGCTGACCCATCAAGCTCTTATGTCAGTGTTACAAAGTGTTAGCGACCTTCCTGCAGCAAGCAACGTAGATTACTTTAGTAAGCACTCAGCCATCTATCTTACGCTGCTGGCATACTGACATTTACATTCACTAGGCAACCCGTTTGCATCCGCTCATGAGTCACAGATAAGCGGTAGTAGCTCAGCAGCAGCCTACCCAATTACTGCTCCAAGTTTCACTGCTCCTTCAGGGCATTCAACCTTC
This sequence comes from Paxillus involutus ATCC 200175, assembly GCA_000827475.1. Classification (NCBI taxonomy): domain Eukaryota; kingdom Fungi; phylum Basidiomycota; class Agaricomycetes; order Boletales; family Paxillaceae; genus Paxillus; species Paxillus involutus. The sequence goes on from KN819369.1 coordinate 244,667, forward strand.
ACACCACTGGGGGGGACACTCCAGCCCTCATTGCTGTTTTCTTTGTCACACCGAGGAGCACCACCTCCACCATATTTCTACAACACTATACACCATCCAAGCGTCCCCAGTGAGTCCAACTTAAAATCTGTCCGTCCTATTTGAATGAATACTAAATTTTGGTAGTATCATTTATACGCAAATTTATGCAAGTGCAAGTGATTTCGGTGGGGCAATCTGTCGCAGCATCATGCGCCCTCACGTGGAATGCCATTTCCTGGGGCCCAGCATGGGCGGATCTCACGCTGTCCGACGAAGATACATTGAAGTTTTGCGGTTTGGGCGGACAACAGACTGCATTGTCCATTCCAGGCTGGATCGAAGAGCACCATGAGGAATTCCGAAATGTTGTTACGTGGTCTGAGCATACTGATCAATCATGGTAGCAACAATGATATACGACAATCAACAGATTCAGATCTTATCCGCAACATTCAATAATCACATCAACAACCTCATCTCAAAGGTTTCTGAAAACCTAGTGTCTCACGCTTTTTTGACATCCCGAGTGATTGTGCAGGAGATGCTTGGAATGCAAGCCTTTAATACATATGACTGGCTTGGCCAGGCTTATGGTCCATGGCAAGATCCCTCGGCGTACTTCTACTGGCCTGCTAACTGGGAGGCCGATAATCGATTCATTGGTCCTCATATTCTCCATAAATACATCTATACTATGGACCCCACAGTTGGGATAGGCTCCCATCCCATGAACGTAAGTGCTCACTTCTCTCGCTGCAATCTAAAACTTCTCAGACGTTGCCGGCAGTGCGACCCATTCAGTAACGCGACTCTGCGAGGAGGGGTGCACGCTGCGTTGTATCAGTCTACCCAACCAGAAACATGGATGGGCTTTCTTACTGATTGCGCTACTCTGCTCATTGAGATGCCCACATTTTCGGAGTTGGCAAGGGTGGATCTCCGGACTGCCGCTTTTGTCTGTGCATGGGTCAGTACACTCTTTCCCGCCTTCTACTCTTATCTAAGTTCATCATAGGAAATGACGTTGATGCAGTCTGATGTCATATGGGACGTGAGCAGTACGGGATGGCAAAACGACCGTGTCTGTAAAAAGCGTCTACAGGCCAGTTGGACTACCGCAACAAACCTCAAACATTTATTCCTCAAAGTCATGGCAGGCTGGCCAACTGAGGATCCTGAGGTGAGGTGCCGGTTGAGAGAAGCTCTCATGCACTTCATCAAGAGAGTGACAATGCAACCAACTTGACTGATTACGCGGAGTCCCTGTTGCATGTATGTACTGAATATTTTCACACTTGTATTATCCCAGGAGATCAGATCTCCTGCAATCAGCTGTATACTAGGAGATATCAAGTTGATTGATGCGGCTCTGTTGCAAAAAAAACCGAGATGGAGAAACGATCAGAAGCACCGTGAGCGGGGGCTGCCTTGGCCGCCAAATTGGTAAAGAACCCATTCGCCTAGGTAAAAACTGGGATTAGCTATGCAAATGTCCCCTGTAACTATTTGAGAACTTGACTTTGTTATCAACGCTGCGGCCGAGGGCCCAAAGCCAACAGTTGGTCAACACCGAGGGTCCAACACCGAGGGTCCAACACTGGGGGTACAACACCGAGGGTCCCAGAAATTCTTGGACTTCAACTTTCCCATCAGTGGTAGCCATCTGAGTTATCTGAGTCAGCCTGAGTCAGCCCGGGTAACCTGAGTCGCTTCCCACCATACCACCCTGAGCCCACTCGGTCAGGAGATCTTGATCAACATTCTTCATGTGTTTCACAGCGCGGCGTAAGCACTTGTCATGATGTCGTTTGCCGTTCGTTGAGTCTTATCAAAGGCACCTGGCACTCCGGTTCAACATTGAGGATGTAACACCGAGAACGCACTGCCAACACCGAGAGGCCAAACTCGGAGGAGCCAACACAATGGGTCGGCAGGAATAGCCAGCACACAGGGAAAGGTCCCAGTCATGCAAATGAACAGTCAATGCACATGGAATAAGCAGGGTATGCGTCATTGCAAGAGAGATTGCTACCTGATTAAACACATCATCTATTCTCCCTCCACAGCCTTTCCAAATCTTGATGGCACACCGAATTGCTCCTGGGGACCCCCATTGCAGAATGCACATTGTCTCACATGTATGAAGCCAAGCACAAGCAGTCCCCATCAGTTCGCGCTACCCCATAACAGACTAAATTTCCCGAGATCCCGATGACTGAGCCAGGCGGATAATAACAAGCTGTACCAAGGGTAGGCATGTCAAAGACAGATCCAGGGTAGCACCCTATGCTTGCCAAAAGGTCAAACCATTGCACTCTACTATTGTGATCCCTATGAAAGGGGGTCTCACGGTTGACTATGACCGAGGAGGCCGAGAACACCAAAGGCCAGCATTCCAGAAGGGCGGCCATCTCTGGGTCCCGCGGGCCCTGCCCCTCGTAGAGTTTAATGATGGACTCTCGACCTGCCACATAGAGGTCCAGATGCATTATGGCAAGAGCTGCCGAGAGCACAGACAAGGGTATTAGCATGTCGTCAAGCCATTTTCTTCCTCCTTGATCTGCGTTATGGACCTTGAGGGTGGCAGAGACCTCGGGCAGCCAATCCAGTGACTGAGGGCCTCATCAAGGATGAATCAAGGGTGAGGTGGAAGCAGCGCTTATGCTTCTCCCTTGCTGGAACCAGCCAGGGGAAAAATTGAGACAGCCTTCCAAGTCAGCGTCTTTGAAATGGGCCTCGGTATTGCGCCAGTTGCTGCGGGAACTAGCTCCTACTGTGCTCTTGGCCAACATTCCGTTGATATGAGACAAAGAGTTCCACATCAAGGCCTGAGAAGTCAAAAGTAAGAACAGCCAGCGTAAGAATGGGCGCACTTGGATGTCTGGGGACAGAACACCTGGCAGAGACCATGCCAAGATGACCCCACCGTTGTCTACAAGCACAGAGGGCTTCATGATGTATGGCAGCGGCGATGTGGGGAAGCGATGGAGGAGCTCATCCTCTCGCTTCTGCTTGGTCCCATAGTCTTTCGGGGAGAGGGCATTGGCCAGGCGTTTGGAATCGATGTCTATGGTCGCTGTGAGCATGTTAGCATTTTGAACCAGGGTGATAGGGAGCCACTCACTTGGATTCTTATATGCCGCGACCAACATCTCGGCAAACATGTCAGCTTCGAGAGCGGCCTCCAAAGGAATGCACGGCAAGGGTACCATGGCAGCAATGGAGGGATCAGGGTTAAGGCACTCTTGAAATATGTCCAGCATGTAATCAGTGATGAGGTCTGTGAGGCGCAATCGCAACGTCGAAGGAGCTTCCACTCTCTGCATCATGAACCTAGGCAATGGCCCGAAAATCTCCTGGAGATAGCACAAGATCTAAGAATTCACCCAGCCAGCACATGCGATCCTGGGAAAGTTTCTCGGCGATCGCCACATGCATACTGTGTCCACTACTTATACTGCAACAACTGTAATACAGAACTGACATGTCACCTCCCATTCATTTTCCTCGCCCTGGTTTCACTACCTATGCTCAGCACCGTACCTCAGGCACCTGCAGAACCGCTTAAGCCACCAATACTCCGAAAGTCAGTTGGATTTGTAAACAAGGTTACTACCAGAGTTCGGCCCTACCTCTAGCGTTGTGGAAGCAGAGGGTATTGCAAGACTGCTGACTGGTGCGTGCTGTAGAGCACTGGTATTACCTTAAACTCAGCTAGTGACGCTCCTAGTAAACTCCTAGTAAATCAGGACAGTTCTCTTTTGCATCAATCTTGTGCAGTCCTCACATCACGTCCCATGTCTTGCCACCATTTCTTTGTCTTCGCATCCAACTCTTGAAGCCTGTCATCCTCTGCCAGCAGTTCTGGTGAGTGTGATGCCTGAAAAGCCTTGTCTTCAAAGTCTCATAAGAGTCGGATTGTCAAACGGCCTGAACTCCTTGACAGCGCGACATAAAGATTGAACAGGTTTAATACTCCACTTGGTGGGCTTGCGATATCAACCAGCACGTGGGGTATGGTCTGGCCTTGTGAATGGTAATCTGTGAAGGCGTAAGTGGTGGTCATTGGGAATTGTTGCCGGCGGACGGTTCATGTGATAATTTTTCCGTCAGATGTCTGCTCTCCACGTTTTCCTGAGCCAACTGCAACAGGCGGAAAGTGATGGAAGTCTCTGGCGAATTTACCACAGCCTCCGACATTCACCCTATGGCATCTACATGTCCTAGTCCCTTCATTCATTACTAGTTACTACCCTGACACTCCTTAACAAATTTCCTATACTCTCAGACATCCCTTTAATAACAAGTCCTGTGTTACTCGTCTTGTCAGTGTCCACCAGCTGCAGTCTCCGAGCAACAAGCAAGGTTTTCACCGACGCCAGGCGGCATTTCAGATGAGACAGCTAATAGTGAGTTGTTGAGACGCTGCCATGACCAGCGGATATGCAGACATCGACTTTTGATGATGCTGAAATATTGATGCCGCCATAACACTGACTGGATGCTGTGGCTCCGAGCAGGAGACTGAAAACCGAGCAGATGTGCCGAGGTGCCGAAACACAGAGGGCTATGTATACATACCCTGAGACGAGATGGTTGCATCTCATTGCGAGTTTCCATGTTCAGAACAACACCTGCACAACGGAAGGACGGCTTCGAGCGCAGCAACAGATAAGCCTTTCAATCCCATTTCTGTATAGTCTTTGCTCACAAAGTACCAGGCATAGGACGACGACAAGAAAAAATATCGTGATGTAAGCGTTTTGGGCCATTGTAAGACTGAAGATATCTACTGGCCAACAAGCAAGCCTGGATGGACAACTGTACCCCGAGAACAATTACAGAAGGACCCTGAGTTTAATGTGTTTACGACAGTCAAGCTCGGAGGCCCTCAGATAAAATGATTCACCCCATTTTGCAACCACTTTTGATGAGCTAGCCTGAATTAGTATCCCATATAGATGGGCACATCTTCTATCAAGTAATCTGAAAATATTCCGCCCCAAACAAGGTCCCTGCTGGCGCATACTGGTGTCTAGCGATTACTAGGTCAATGATAGTATCAGTAAGCTTGATACCTTCGGGATGTGCCTGATGGATAAGCCGCTCCCACAGTCGGCAAAGACACGTCCTAATTATGCCCGGTACCCTCAATCATCCTTCCCTCAACCAAATGAACAGCTCCACCTCCAAGAAAGTCAGATTTTCAGGTTGGCATTTGCAATTGAAAAGAGGATGAACCTCTGTGTGCTGACCATGATTAATGTTAGAGGCCATGGATATTGACAGCGAGGGACCCTCCGAATCACCACCGTCGACCACCGAGGGCTCAGCCTCCTCGTCTTGCTGTTTGTCGTATGCAGGAGACAAGGTTGACATGGAGGGTTCGCCAATTGCTTCGCTTACATCCCTCGTGCAACACTCGGGTGTTCCATCCGCATCCATGGTGACATCGGCTGCAATGTCCTGCTCACCAACGTCAAGCTCACCATGTTCACCTATGCCCTCTCCCCCAAACCTCCTTCTGGATGTGTTTGGACTGGGGTCGCCCATGCCTTCACCTCCCAACCTCCTTCTATCAGAGTTCGGACTCGGCTCACCAATGCCATCTCCGCCAATGCTTCCTCTCGCACAGTTTCCAAACATTGCCCGCATGCCATATCCTTCCCTGTCGATCCTCTCTCCAATTCCATCTCCCACCGACCATCAATCCAAGGGTTTTTCCAACATGCCATCGACTCCCGAGGTGCCTCTGAACGAATTTGGGGATTTGTTCCTGACTCTCCCCACAAAGTCCCTTGCCACACTCAGCGAAGACAGTGAAGACTTGGCTTCTCCCATCATATGCATCAACGTTCCTGCAGTGCCCAGCGACGAGGCAGTGCCGCCACTGCGCCAAACCCTTGCCAAAGGTCGAGATTAGAGCAAGGTGTGACCAACTCCTGGACGTCCTCCATTTGCTGGGTAGGTAAATCCCTTACCAAATGTCGACCATCACTTACGCTTTCATGTAAAAGCTGACTAGGAAAGGGCCAAGGACCTTTGGGACGAAGACCAAGATTCAGAAATACGGGAGTCCTTCAACATCAGCGATGAGTTCCGAAGCTTGTCGGACGGCATCGACTTGAACGAATACTATGTGGGGCTGCAGATCTTCTCTCGCAGCATGGTAGGCCAGCCCATAGTTCCCATCCATCCATACCATGATTCCCACATTGTGACCGCGTACTGCCAGTACCAGGCACACCTTGAGAGTTTATACGAGAGACATCGAAAACTTTTGATAGAGGAGCTAATGATATTGAGGCAAATGGAGGGTGTAGGGGATCTTATTAGACGGACTAGGCAACATTCGTGACTTTCGATCTATTGGCAGTTAACTGAGCTCTTGGCAGCTTCGGCAAGTCACGAACGGACAAGTTTTCTTATGGCATAAATATCCCCCCCCCCTTGCACAACAGCAATGCAATACTCACTATAACACATACCTAGACCCTTCACATCATCTAATATAGATAAGTAGCCCAATGTAAATGCTGGGATTCACTTCAACTACTAGTCTAATACCAATCTAATCGATATCTTGTCATGACCACTGTTTGAACGCTGCTGAGCATGCGCCGAGCGGAGTCAAATTTGGCATGCATGGTTTTGTGTGACACCTCATGACATTTGCATGAATGCCGACTGCTTTTTTGCTGCCGTGCGTCCTCATTTTACACCGCTTTGAGCTTGTGCCTGATCTCAGAGCTGGGACTGGACCCCAAGGTCGAAACTGAGGGATTCCCTTCTCTCTTCTACACCCTGGAACTATCTGTCACAACAACGGATTGCAAGACCATGGATGTTCCTAACCCCCTCTCATTCTTCGAATTCGACCGCATCCCTGGGAACTTCAAGGATGCAACCAGGGTAAGCGCTTGGGTTAACTTCGGTACATATGCAGGTGTTGACTACCAACACCAGTGTATGGCCACACACAGCAGATTCGCCTACCCCCGGCAAAGTGACATTGATGACCATCAAAAGTCTGTGAAATTGGTTCTATTGGAGTACCGCAGCTCACCTTGATACCACCCAGGACTCTCAAGCAACAGGCGGAGGATCTCAGGATGAAAGTTGGCATGCTGTTCTCATTCCCGGATGACACGGATCCTTCCATGACGTGAGTGAATATGCTTATTTTGTTTCAAATATTGATGGACTTCAGCTACAATTAGTACTTGAACACGACGAGTCTCGC
>KN819370.1:29971-41350 GCA_000827475.1 Paxillus involutus ATCC 200175
GATAGCCTCTTGTTGCATAGGTTTAGGTATGTAGTATAGGTAGCATGTATCGATATCTTACCATCTGAGCCTCGGAAATAAATCATAATTCGTTCCAAACTACGAGTGTTGTAGCGGCGCGCGGAGGCGCTAATCCCCGACTCCCTGGAGTTATAAGAGCAAAATTTGACTGGTGTTGAATCTCAATTGTGATGATTTAGCTACAGTTACTACAGTCATTCACTCAATCAATACCGACGTGACCCCGTAGATCCATTACATAAGCATCGTCTTTCACGTGACCCAAGAGGCGCTCTACGCGGGAGTATCGTCATTCCAAGGGGGGCAGATTGGTCATTTGAAGGGGTTGGCGAGCCTTCGGCTCGCCAACCCCTTCAAATGACCAATCTGCCGCGTCGCGTCACTGTCGCGTGACTCGCGTCTCCCAATCCGAGCTGCAGTGGTAAGTTTACTCTTGTACGACCATGAGATATGCATTTCTCTCTTGTCTCAATCCTGCTCAATCTCAATGTAAGGCGAACGGTGTCTATGATACTCTCACTTTTGATAGCTTGTCTTGTTAGGCGTCGAACATCCGCCTGCTCTTCCCCTACAAATCTTAGCAGGTCCCGGAAGTGGGAAAACCAGAGTCCTAACCTCTCGGATAGCCTATCTCGTCTTGCACCACGGGATTGATCCATCATCTATATGCGCCGTCACTTTCACGAACAAAGCTGCCAATGAAATGCGGACACGCCTCGTGAAGCTCCTCGGGAAGGACAAAACCAATCAAATCAAACTGGGTACTTTTCATGCTATATGCGTACTATTCCTACGCAAGTATGGTTATCTCATTGGAGTAGAAAAGAACTTCACAATTTGTGACGCTGATGTAAGGTAAGCTTGTTTTTGTCAGTGCATTCAACAAACCACAGCGCTTCCTCGTAATCTTGACAGCAAGAGGATGGTGGGGAAATTGCTTAAAGCGCACGAGGACTTCATGGCCTCCAAAGATTTGACTCTCAAGGAGGGGGCAGTGTTGACAATGATCTCCAAGGCGAAAGCCAAGGGAGAAACACCAGAAGGCGTTCGCCCAAAGACTGCTAAGAGCACTGTTTCGAACATTCAAACATTCAAACAAACCGCTTTCGCCGATGTGCAACAAGTGTTCGCGGATGTGTACAGGGATTATCAGACGTTTCTGCGGCAGAGCAACAGCTTAGACTTTGATGACTTGCTCATTTTTGGCGTAGAACTCTTCTCAAAGCATCCACGCCATACTAAGTGGTGTCATCACATCCTGGTTGACGAATTGTGCGTGAACTCGACCTTCCCTTCTTTCCTCCCTGACATTTGCTGTAGTCAAGACACAAACACAATTCAGTATGAGTTGATGTGTTGTATTGCTTCTATGAACAAATGTATTACCGTAGTCGGGGACCCAGATCAGTCCAGTAAGCTTTTGATCTTGGTGTCAAATGCTGATGCTGACCGGGCGTAGTCTATGGTTGGCGCTCCGCTGAGGTCAAGAATTTGGCGAGAATGCAGAATGGTGAATAGGTTTCGTAGACGTTATGCTCTCATCTGTTTCTGATCATATTCTTGCACCCAGATTTCACGAATGTGAAACAGGTCTTCCTCGAGCATAATTACCGCTCTGCAGGATCCATCTTAGCTGCGAGCGTGTCCATCATCTCTCAAGGTACGCCTTGTGGACTTGGTACCGTGGATTTAGGGAGGCTTATTTTGTGGCATTAGACAACTCCCGAATACCAAAGACGCTACGAACATCCCACCCACTTGGTCCTCGACCAATGCTACGATCTTTTCCAACGGAAAACGACGAAGCGTCCTTTCTCGCGTACGAAATCAACAGAATGATTGCTCTAACTGGTGGGATGCTGGGCTACGGGGACTTTGCTATTTTGCGTGAGCTGGTTTCTTACTCCGCTGTGGAATTTCATTGAGCTCGCATTCCACGGTCGATAGTGCGCTTCAATGCCTTATCACGCATGATTGAGACAGCGTTGCAAAGAGAACGCATACCAAATCGTATTCTTGGTGGACATAAGTTCTTTGAACGGACTGAGGTAAGTTTGTCAGAGATCACGTAAAACTGCTCTCATCCTTTAGTACAGATCAAAGACTTGCTGGCTTATCTTCAACTCGTGGATAACCCAGAATTCGTGCCTGCATTTTCTCGTTGTGTAAATATTCCTTCCAGAGGTATCGGAGAAAAGGTAAGCATTGACCCCTAAATCCGTCACATGTTCTAACCTTTCTACAGGCTCTCGGCGAGATCATTGCATGTGCCCAGAAGCTCAAATCGTCGCCACTTTCCATAGTCGAGCAAATCTGCGATCACAAGATACCTGACCTGAAGCTTTCCGTCAGACGAAAGGTGGCACCATTCGTTGTAACCATTCGTACATTGCGAAAGCTCGCAGCGGAGGGAAGGCCACCGTCTGAGCTGATCCGGACATTGCTCAAATTTATTCAATATGAAGAGCATCTGAAGAAAACACAGCCTGATTGGGAATTACGCTGGGAAAACGTGCAAGAGCTGATAAACTTCGCAAGTGAGGATGTTGGGGACTGTGGAGTTGGGTCTCTGGTAATAAGTCCCGACACTAAACCATCAAGGTTGATCTACAACCTCCCAGCAGAAATACGAGACTGACGTTCCACAGTGACACGCCTCTGCGACAGTTTCTCCAGGCATCTATGTTGTCATCAGATGGCGACAAATCGAATGGACATGATGATGGGGTGCAGTCAATCATGCCTTGTTTCCTACGCGTTGGTTGACCTATCTTATAGAAAGTGGTCATCACTACATGTCACGCAGCGAAGGGACTAGAATGGCCGGTTGTTATCATCCCTGCAGGTACGTTGTTCCGCCGTTGCGGCAAACTGGTGGATCTAAGTGACATTCAAGTCGAAAAGGGCAACTTCCCTTTCTATCGCTCTGAGGACATCGAAGAGGAGCGGTGAGTATGGACCCTTCACTTGGAGAGTCCCCCATTAAGTTGCAACCAGTCGCCTTCTCTACGTGGCCTGCACTAGGGCGCAGGCAATGCTCTACCTGACCCACGCGCTCAAGCGAAAGAGCGCCGGAGAGCAAAAGACGAAGGACCTATCCGTGTTTCTATCTGGCATCCGTCACGAAAATCCTGTAAGCTGATGCTCTTGTGCCTTGTCTGTCTATTTGCTTCTAAAGAGTCCAAAGTCTCTCTTTTCGGATGAGCCACCGTCGCTATCAGCTCAAGACCAGAAACTGATGGCAGAGATACTGGGAAGAGAGTCGCGCTTGCCTGATGAAGACGATGCGAAGTGCAGAACGGCATCTTTGTGAGAAATGTCCAAGTCGTTGGTTTGTTCCCACTGCTCACCTCGTGCAGCATGCCTGCGAGGCAATATAATCCGCAACCAAAGGTTGAAGGCGAGCTGGGTCAATTCGACCCACCTCCATCACCCGAGCTCCCATACAGAGAAGACATACCAACTGGCTATGTGCCCGTATTCCAAAGTAGGTCGAGGTTTCACACTCCGTTGTATACTCATAAGACGTCCGCTAGGTTCAAGGACCAGTCGGCCTCCACAGCAGCTGAAGTTGTCCTCTTTCATGGCTCCCCTCCCTCCAACGATGGCCAAACCGAAAGCAACTAAGCCTGTTTCTGCACCTGCACCCACCTTCGGAACTGCGGTTGCGGTGTCCACCAACGCGGAGTCGACTGTCATCCTAGCGACAGCGAGCAAACCCGTCGCTGGTCCTGGGACCTTCAGCCAGCAGCAACTAGTTAGCACGAATGTGGACCATCTGCGTATCCTCAACACGCCTACAGGCCAACCCGTCCTCGAATCACAGACACAGACAACCGTCTGTTCACCCTCGCCGCCTTCCATAGGGATGAAACGCAGATTAGGCATGGGTCGCGTTACAGCAGGGTATTCAAACAAGAAATTCAAACCACCAGTAGTATAGAACTCGCCTATTTTCATCACCACCCAGCATCGACATCGTTGTATTAATATATTCCATGAGCCTGTGATTAACCATGTATCTCTACGGCAGAGTATTCGTCATTCGTGACCTTCCCAAAACGTGGGACTCCACCTTAGTCCCGGCAAAAGAGAAAGAGTCGCCAAAGGGCGAGTTTCTGCATCATGTGTCAAATCGCACGCACCGTTTAAAACGCTTAGAGTCGACTAGCGGATAACCAGCCGGGCCCGGCAGGGAAAAACATGCTCTGTCTTATCTCTTTCGCGGTCCAAAAGTCTTGCGAACACTTTCAGAGTTGGCCATGCAGAAGGTTGAGGCGTTTCTTAGAAAAGTTGAGTACATCAAATATTGGCATGGAAAAGCCACTTCGAGCCCACCCACCAGAGTCAAGCGTTGCAGTCGTGTGATGCTCCAGGCTATTTCCGGGTCTCGCTGAACGGACAGGTGAGTCGTGGATAATGTGAGATAGCTGCCAAGAGTTGGCAGGGGTGCAGGTGACCCTTCGTCAGGTCCTCGGACAGTGGCGCTAGTGTCATCAACGGCACCTCCCCCTTGCCAGAAAAGTGCAAGTGACCTGAGAAGGTTAAGTTTCGCGGCAGCTTAAGCCAATGGGAGATCAGCAGCTTCCCCCTCAGGCTGCCCTACGGGAAAACGTCTTCGCTTATGCGGCGCGGATGGCCAGTCTGGTGTAGATGAGCCTCATGCCGACGTTCAGATCGACACGTTATTCTGATGTCTTCAAGTACTGTGCTGTTTAAGTGGAACTTACATAGACTGCAGTGAGGCTCTTCGGAGATAATGGCGCACTGTAGAGTGCATGGTCGCCCCCTAAGATATCAAATGGTGTCTCTGAAATGCCCTTGTGGCACAACACAAGGCTTCTTGCCCGCCTCCAGAAAGAGGTAGATCTGGACACGAGATCGAATCAGCAGTTAGACTTATATATATATGCACGTTGAGACGCCTACTGAACGTCGAACTATCGACCTGTGCCACGATGACTCCGTCTACTAGCATTGTAGCGAGCTTTGACAACGAACGGAACGAAGTAGATATTAACGACCTTCTGAGCTCTTGACTTCCAGCCTGATTCATCAACGAAAGCCCCGGCACGTGTGGGAGATTGCTTCGATGGTCATGAGACAGGCGTTACATACTCAAGCTTGATCCCTATCATGGGCAGACGAGCACGTTCCAGTAGCCCCCCACCCCCACCCCACATTTATTCCATGTCCTCAAGCTGAAGTAGGAAATTTCTATGCCTCCGGACCTGCGCACCCGAATCTGGCTAGCCCATCTCAAACGTCCAAACGTTCACTTGCCAAGTTGGTCTGTTTGCTGGGTCTTGTCAGCAAACTTGCGTGCTCCGCGGACCGCAGGCACTGAAAGAAGTATACGAGTTGGTAACTCTCCGCGAGTTCGTCAGGGACTGTCCGGGAATCTGGTACACAAGGTTTATCAATTGATCAATCAAGCTTGCCTCCATCTCACCATGTTCCCGACCCCATGTATGTCCTGCTCAGAGCTGGACCTTCGTCTACATATACGATAGTGTCAGAAAGGATTCCTCAGATATGAGAAAAGCGCTAGGTCAGAAGTCTGATATGGTGTCCTCAACTCCGACGAGTTTAGGTAGTCTAACATGCTTTTGACTGCGGCATGGAGCCCATCATGATGAAAGTCGAGTTGGAAAATTGATACTCACCTTGTGTGAGTTGGAGGGATGTTCGACGTTGTAGAGAAAAATTTGGCAGGTGTTCGAGGTCATGTGCTATAGGGCTAGTATGTATGCACTTGTTGCTCTCAACATCGTGCCACTGGCTTGTGCACAGTGCAAAATGTTTGCATCGACCAGTTCAACCCCAGTTTTCTCGGATGTGTCTTTGAAATGGAGAAACGCGATCCGAGACAAGGCGGCAGGATCTGGCCCATCATTGATCATGCAATGGTTCGAATGTTTTTCTGAAGCATGCCAGGATCTCAAAACGATAATAGCCAGCACTCCGTTCTTGTCAAGTTTACATCTTCCACGATGTAACCTCGTTCCCTATTGTGTGGCATAATCGTGCAATCTAGCTTCATGCGATCAGACCTCGCAGCTCACGGCGTGGATTTAGGACGTTGAAACTTATGTAGGCGTGGCATATCCGTTATGAAAAACGTCGTGTGATCTCACGATCCTGTGCAGGCGCCAGACCGACCAACAATCGCTATGGTGAAGACATGGACCTCTCCGTAACCTATTGTCATTTTGTCCTGGCAGCAAGAAGATGCTTTAGAGGGGAATGTCATTTATTATCAATGTCATGGATGCTGGACGTCTGGACAGTCGTTTCAACACTCTGAATGAACGGCTTCCAAGATCGGATCCAGTGCCAGGACCCGTTTCCCTGGTGCAGTAACTGGCGATTGTCGCTGCTTTTAGCAGCCTCGTGTTTTATGCCAACTCTACTTCTAGCTCCCTCTCTTCCTGATAATGATCTCGGGCCTTTACTTCTAATTGTGTTCTCTCCCCTTTTACCAGCCTCTTTACATCCATAGCAACTACAGCAGCGTCAAAAGGCTTCTCGCCCATCTCGCCAGCTCTAGAAATGTCGTCTACCGCCATTGGTACTTTCACTTGTTGGGATGGCTTTGACGGCTATCAGGTTGAAGATAAGCCTGCTCGCCCTCCTAACCGCTCTCGACGCCCGTCCACGTCGACAATGCCAACTCCTGCTCGGAGCAGTCCTGAGCGCTCACGTATGCCGAAGCCGACTAATGAACACGGTGCACGAGATCAGGAGCGCACTTCGCTCGATCAACTATGGAGCACCTTGCGGCAGAAGAAACACCTTGAGGAGGCAAAGCGTCCTGTGAAGGTTAAGTCTCTAGAGACGCCCCAGCCTGGACCGAGCGGTGTGTCCCGTTCAGCCCCAGAGCAGCCTAGTCCAATGCCCAGAAAGGTGACCCCTCCCATGGTAAAGAAAAAAAAGTCCACGCAAGTTTTCACTAGTTATCATGCAATAGCCGCCATCCTGATGAGTCGAATGTCCTGCAGCGACTGTGTTTCATTTCGCGAATCTCGCTGTGGTCGCACAGTACGTATTACCTGAACCACATCTTCCTGATGCTACCTGCTTACCTCCACGTAGATTACGGCGACCTTCGATTTACCCGGCGTGAAGAAAGATCAAGCACACGTTAGCTTCCGCTGGAATCACCTAATCGTAACGTGGCAGACAGTCAAGATCACTGAGACGGAGGAAGATGGGCGTCTCGTCAGAGACCGAGAGGAAAAGAAGTATACGCGCACGATTCCCGTGCCGGAGGGAACGAAAGTAGGCCTTTTTCTCACGTGGTGTGCATGGGCTGAGAACTCATTGGTCCATTTAGTTCGAAGAGATACACGCGACTATGGACAATCGCCATCTTATCTTAAACTACCCCAACATGCGCACCGTGCGCGTCGAGCCTCGATCTCGCCCGCCACGGCAGGCTGAGCCACGTCGTATCGAGCCTACAGTCCTCTCTGACTCTGAGTTCAAGTATATCGCTGACTATGAGAGCCCTGAGGTCGCACTGCCCTCCAACCTCAAGTCAACAGAATGGTCGCCGACTGAGGAAATATCTGAAGTCTCTGATATCTTAGAATATTAGACGAGAACTTGCGATACACTTATTTCTCTCTTGTTTCATCTCGTTTACGAGGTCTTTCATCGCTGTCCACATGCATTGTACTCCTATCCTCGTTGCTCCTTGATGTACTACCGACCGACCGCAATCCGCACGCCATATGTCTGCGGATGCCGGTTATTGATTGCTATCCCAGAGACTACCAACCAAGGAATCATGTAAATGTCCTCCTGTCGTGAACAAAGCATGCCCCGTTGTGGGTTAGCCTTCAAGCTTCAATGCCGGAACAACGTGTTGATCAATGAGTGGAGCGGATATCAAAGGCGTGATATGTGCCATCGGCTGACAGCTACACTTGGTCATTGCTCAAGGCCATATAATTTCTGCAAGCACTCACGTACAAGATGGGAGAATGACCACATTACATATCATCCACGCTCCATTCGTAACTGGCTGCTGCTGTCCGTTTCCTCTCGTTATGACGCTGGAACAACTTCTTCTCAAAACCGTTGCCACGATCTGCAAGACGTGTTAGCGTAACAATCGTAATGTTTTGCATTCAATCCGTTGCACGCACCCACACCATCCCACCTGTAACCAGGTTTGATGCCAAAGCGATTAGGAGGTGGTGGAGGACCACTATACTCTGGCTTTCGAGGCCCTTTGGATGCCTTTTTCTGCGGAAGAAACGCGTCAGAGAAGTAAGGACCACATTCGCGTGAACCACAGACTAACAGCCGTCAGGAATGCAGCAGCGGGGTCGTTCCATCGTTCTTGAGCCTTGAGCTCTTCATTTAGCTCCTTATCGTCCGCACGACGGGAGAATGGTAACGATTTGTTCTTCTCAAGCTGTAATCTCCGTTTTTCTTCTTCGTCCCGTTGCATAAGACCTTTACCCCATTGCATCTTCTTTGCTTCCTTCTCCTCCCTTTCTCTCTTTTTCCGTGCGGCATCCGCACGGGCAGCTTTGGTATCGATCTTGCGACCGGATGCATCACGGTATACTGTTTCCTGTGCTGCTTCCTCCTCATCTCTCGTCATTTCCTCCTGTTTGAGTTGAGGCTTTGGCAATGCCTTTCGCAGTTGCTCCGATGTCAGGAGACCTCCCTTGAAAGGTTGTTCCTCCTCCACGACAGTCGGCTGCTCATCGGGTGGTATCGGCGGGGTCTCCTCCCGTTTCGTGGCACCTACCCGCACCGTAGCCCATCCAGAGCCCTCCTCTATTCTCCGCTTCTTGAAACTTCGGTCTTTCGCGACAACCGCACCTTCCATAGAGTCCAAATCATCTTCCTGCTCCCGCTTTGAGCTCTCGTCGCCGAAGCCGGCATCATCGTCAACAAACATGGAGGGAGCTTTAGTTACACCGGATTCACCCTTGCGTTTCTTCTTCTTGGGGGCGGTTCGGGCGAGTATCGCCTCCGCTTTGGGCCCTGACATGTATTTCTCTGCAAGATAGGCCTGCATGGCGTGGAGTCGTACGTGGTATGGAAAGATGAGCGAGCCGTGTTGCAAACTTGGGGTTCCCGGCACGCTGTTGAGATACTTCCGTGGATTAGTAAGCACAACTACATCCGAATCGTCCTCCTGTGGCTACTCTCGACTCATATCATCATCATCATCATCATCATCATAATATTACCAACAGGTCGATAGCGCATTAGAAATACAGAAAGTAAACATAAGTAGACAGGCAAAGGTGTAGAAAGGTCCATAGGTGATCGCATAGCGCTGGCTCGTCCAGGTTGGGTGAGTCACTGGGCTTGATGCGTTGATGGATGATTCGGTGGCGGAAAGGGCAAGTCGTATTGGGAATGGGATGCGAAGGAACCACAAGCGGATGCAGAAATGAGGAGCTACTCCAAACTATCCACAAATAATTGACTTTTTTGCACAGTAAAACGCGGCGAGATCGGTAAGGAGTTATAAGTCGCAGAACGTCCGCGTACAGCTTCGTGGCTTCGTGTTCCATATCAATGCCCGTGGTACGATCTTTCTTAACGCTCTCAGGAAGTTGGAGAAGTGGTTTGGTAGAAACTGTCACATGAAACAGGATGGAACCACTCGGGGCTTGGGAGATGCATCGCTCAACCACCGGAGTCCGTGGCCCGTCCAAGCTTCAAGGTTGTGTGATCTACGCGATGGGAAGTGCTGGGTCTGGCACCAACCGTCACGTCTTCACGCAAAGATGATGAACATTCCCTCCAGCACATCTCCGATTTGTCGATGGATGCAAGGACAACGCCAGGAGTAACACTCTGTGAACGCTGTGGAAGAGCGCGTCTGAAAGACTGATGTTTGCAAATACTTTACACATATACCACAACTTACTGAAACTTGATCGAGTATGCGACTTCTGCTTCCCGGAGTGGTACAAAGTCCAAAGGTCTGCGTGTGTCGGAAGGATTGTGGTGCCGATTCGCTTTGGGCTTGCGAGAAATTTTCGGTCCCAAGAGAGAGGAAGCAGCTGACGTCAATGTATCCAGTCCTGCGATCTTAATAGGGTCGGCCTCGAGGGACTCGGCGGGCTGGACCGGTAACACGGAGGAAGGTAAATAGGTGGTAAACTTGTTGAAAGGCACAAACTCCAAAGGGCGCCGGCTGGAACAACCGGCACTGGTATGCATCAGGCTGTCAAGCGGGTCGCCATGAGCCAAGACAGCAGCTCGAAACAAGGTTTCCGACATTCGAACGGCCTTGTTCTGCTTCTTCGGTTGCTTGGGCTGTTTAACGATCGCCCCAACCAGCTGCGTTCGCGGTTCCACGGCTGGTTTGTACACATATGTGCGTGGGCTGGTTCGAGCATCCCACCCGCTGAGACTTGAAATGAGGTGCTTCTTCTTCTTCTGAGTTCCCGTGGATTTCTCAATCGAACGGCGAAGGAACTCCTCAACAGTGAGGAATTTTTGAGACCAATCCACTGGAGGCTCTGGGTTAACGTTCGTATGCGTAGGAAATTCCAGCGACGAATCAAGTTCCGTTAGGATGGCGATCTCTGGAATTAGGTCTGAATGCAATGACATAACCTCTTCTGTCGCTGTGTCAACCGGATGTGGTGCGGAGAGTGGTGGGAGAACATTGGTCGCCGTATCTTCTTCGTGCCTGCGTAGTCTCTTGCGTTTTCTCTTTATCTGTTAATCATGCATGAATTATGGTTAGGCCGCGAACAAGTGAGAAGTCCACCAGGTCTGATTGCTCACCACAAATTCGGAGACATCTCCCTGCGTGTTTGTCATTGCGTGGGCACTGGGAAGATGTTGCGATCAGCAAGAGACAGATCTAGAATACGACGAGCAGCCTTGTGGTCGCTGATGGTGGTGACGAAGATGCATTGACTACTAGTACTACAGGCCGAGAAGCGCTTCAAGCCGGGGAACTACATCGTGACTGTCACAACTCACAACTCACAACCATCACGGTGCACTTGTAACTTGTTGTCGACTCCTCCATGGCTGCAACCGCAGTTGAAGGAACGACTATCTTCCTTCGACTCTACGATATGTCTAGGGGAGACTAGCACACACGCGGATTCGGAATGACCGTATCATACCGATCGTGAGTGTGACGCGTAGAGGGTCTTGCCAGTTGTGTGCTTCTACCACCTAGGGTGCCGCACGGGTAACACTGAGGGTCCAAAAGTCGACACCCGTAGACACCATACCCTCCGCGGGTACAGGTACACACCGACCCGTCAGTCTGACAGTGTGTGACCAACACCGTGGTATTCGAGCAGCACCAATATATAGGTGACAATGATTGAGCTGGCTACACACTGCCATCATCAT
>KN819370.1:49276-61100 GCA_000827475.1 Paxillus involutus ATCC 200175
TGTCTCTGACAAACTCGTTGAATGCCCAGAGGTTGGGCCGCAACTTGGACAAAGGTCGGCACCAAACGTAAGTGTTCACTTCCAGAGCTTTTTCCAGTTCGTTGGGTGCAGGAACAGGAGGCGCCTTTGCAGGCACTAACCCATTCACTTCGAATGGCAGCATCTCGTCGAGACTCGTCAAGGAACTCAGAGGATGTACGAGAACCTGTTCTCGCGTGTATTCCTGCCATGTCACTTGTCAGCCAGTAGTATCATCTCCAAACAACTACACTTACGTTTCCCTCAAAAATGTCTAGTAGTATTATATCCTCACTTGACAGACCTATCACTAGGCATCCCCTCACGGATCTTGCCTCAAGCTCGAGGTCGTCGTCAAACATCCCACGACTTTGGGAGTAGGGAACTATTCCAGGGTAATCGGCGCCCTGAAGGACAACGCAGTCAATGAAATGAACGACGATGGATTTCAAGGTTATAAGGCACCTACATGGATTTGATGCCTGGTGTATTCCTTCACAAATCGGATGCATGAGACATGGACAGTCGTCGATAAAGTGATGCTGGGCACTAACAGGTAACAAAGCTGGGCAAATCCGCAGGTGAGAACCGTCATTTCCGATCACCCGCTTCAGTATCGTTGGATGCATTAACGTTCCATAGAAGAAGGCTGACGCCATTGGACTAGCAAGCGATTGAACTGAGCAATGAAGCCTGTAATTCAAGGATAAGCCTTTGGATCAAGATTAATGGAATAGGTATGCCGCGCACACCGTGCTACCCTAGGAATCTCGAGTATATTCGATGGATAGAGCTGTGAGAGTACTCGTAGTACTTATATTCGATGATCATGTCGTGTCAAGATAAGATAAGATAGTCGACTCAGGCAATCTTGGTTTTTGCTTTGCTGCCAAGCCTGAGTGCCGCGTAGATCTGTTCACTGTAACACTTCGCGCCCAGCCTTTCATTCGACACCTTTCCCCCCAAACAGTCACTGTCTCCTCCACCATGTCATCCTGCGGCAATCCAGTCGCTGAAGACGCTGCACTGATGCCCCGTAAGTAGGTAAACACACAATCACCGCGCGTATAATTACACTGTTACTTCCAGGACGTTTCAAGTTCGATAAAGTGAGAGATTGCATAAAATGCAAATTGAACCCGGGAAACATTGTCATCCGCCATGCAGTGTACTGCAAGTGAGTTCTTAACTCCTTCCGTAGACTGTAACCTGATTTTGCGTCGCTTGGCCTACAGAGATTGTTTCACTCCTCTCGTAACCTTGAAGTTTAGGAGGGCCTTAGAACCCTTGGTCAATGCCCATTCTGGAACCTCCAAAAGACCCAAGCTTAAAGCATCCGGATCCTTGACCCTTGGTTTTTCTGGTGGTCTCGGATCATCAGTACTTCTAGACATCCTCTATAAAACCTATTTCGCCAACCAGCCTCCCTCGGTTGATCCTAGCGGAGAGCCTCGAGGGGGCGCGAACCACCCACGGAACACAAACGTGTGGTCATCATGTGCGGTCTGCTATGTCGAAGTATGTAATGCTTTCAATGAGGTACGAAGCATCAGCACTCCTGCAAGGTCTTCGGTTAGAACTAATCTGACAGACTCGCGATAGGACGGAAGAGATCAGAACCGCTCTTGCGCCCTATCCAAAGCTTGATTTCATCCCGCTTCGCCTCGAAGACGCTTTTGATCAGTCATGGTGGAGTAAAGTGGCCGCTGCACCTGATCAATCGCAACTTGCGCTTGAACTGGGAAAAGATGGGTTGTGTACGGAAGGTGATTTTAAAAGATACGCATGTTCTTGGATTAGTGGAGCTCATGTCCGACAGGCCTTCGCCTCGCTGCGTGCCCCGCCTTACCACCTGCAGCGGCCTTACGCTCCTATTTGGCCTCACTACCTACGCAAACAGCTGTTTCGAGCGCTATCAAGGTCATCGTTCGTCTCTTGTTGCTGTATACAGCCCGATCACGCCAATCGTCGCACTTGCTCCTTGGAACATCGCTAACCACGCTGTCGATCTCTTTGGTCTCATGCATATCACAGGGAGGCGGATATTCGATACTCGAGGAGCTGCAAGAAGAGTGGACTTGTGGTGAATCTACAACATCTGAGAAACTGAATGTGATACGCGTCGTGCGTCCTCTTAGGGATGTGACCATGAAAGAATGTGCAGCATTTGCATGGTGGAATTCGATCACTGTCGTTGGCAGAGACAAACAAGCACGTGCCAATGCGGGTATCCCTGGCCTCACTCAAGGTATCGTCTAGTTGTCCCAAAACTACGGTTTTCTTGACTTTCCACCACAGATTTCATCGTTGGTTTAGAAAAGGATTATCCATCGACGGTTTCAACGATTGCGCGTACGTGCGCCAAACTAGAGCCCAAGACCGCCTCACGAGAATCGTGCACACTCTGTCAACGGTCAGTATTCTTCATCCAACCAGGACTATGATCCGCTGAAGCATTGCAGACCTTTGCAAGAAGGACTAGAGGATTGGAAAAACCGGATCTCAATACGATCATATTCCGATGCGAAGTTGACATTGGATCTGATTCACTTGCCTTTGCTGGCACCATTCGGTGCTTCCGATCTTCCGACTCCATTCCATCAACCCCCCTCAATTCTGACACACCTTTGCTACTCTTGCCAAGTGACGTTGACGAGCAGGAGCAGTCGAGGGCCCAAGCCTGCTCCGTCGAGTATCGATGTCGGCGGTACATCACCATCTCCTTTACCCGTCTGGGTATCCGCGAACCATACACGTCCTCATGTGGCACATGAGGAGTTGACGATATCGGCAAATGGTGAGATTTGGCATCAGAAGAAACAAGGCGAAGCAGAGAACCGAAGCGCTGTTGCTGAGTTCTTGTTGGACACCTGATTAAGAGGAAAGGGTCAGCACTTTCTGATGCACGCTGTATGACTAGTCTGTGAAAAATTATTACACCGATTGTACCTTTGCCGTTAACGTTGAATACTCGGCCCGCCCGAGTCCTCGGCGATGGTCCAGGTCGCGTTCTATGACCTGGCACCCCAGCGGCTTGTTGTAGCCGACGACTACAAATACACACCCGTAGTCCGCCATCTTGCAACAGCTGTCAGGTTCCTTGACCAGACTCCTCATCACTCTACTAGACGTCTTTACTGACGAGCCTTACAATGCTTGGAGAGGAGTTCAAGTCGGACCTTTATGACGTTGAAGAACATCGACGGGATCTATCCGAGTCCTTCCAGACAAAGAAGAATACCATCCTCAAGTCTCACGGAAGACCTCCCTGGTGATATTTCGGACCTCGCTGACTTGCTTGGACCAATTTCTGACTGGCGCCAAACGCAAAGGTACGGCGAGGATGGTCTCCCTATATGCGATGCATTCGTTATTGGCATAGGAGGTATGTAAACCAATCATGTCGTATGGTGGGGTCGAGCTTACATGACTCTGCAGGTGGTTCCGCGAGTGGGAAGGTGAGACTGGAGGCCTTCAGGCGAGAAGCCGTGATATTCATGGCTAGGCAGACACACGTGGCGAGACAGATCGTCAAGTCTCTGGGATCCATCCCAACTATCGTTATTCTGTCGCAGGTGCGCATGTCGTGAACGACGGGACCAGCCGGAGACCTCATGCCCCACCAGGATAGTTTCTACAAGCACCATACAGAGGAAGAAATCGCGCTGGCTCATGCAAGCCGGTTCGACTTTGACCACCCGGATGCCCTGGACATGCCGATGTTCGCTGCTGTATGTGGTCTCAGGTCCGCACGTGGTACAAAGGGTTGACTGTTGCTGCAGTGTCTCGCAGATCTCAAGGCATGCAGACAGTCTAATATACCGGTATATTCCTTCGCGGAACATCAACGGCTAGACGAGACAAAGTATCTATATGGTGCTGCCGTGATCATAGGTATGCTTCCTCTTGGACGCTCTGTACGAACGCTGAAGGCTGCCTCAGCGGAAGGTATTATGGCGCTGCACGAGCCGGCCTTGCGCGCCTTGTATGATCTCAAGGTGAGCTGCAAGCAGTTACAACTTACTTGATCTAATGGACATTCGTCCAGGTGTTCGTCCAATGCGACTCAGATCTTATGCTTGCGCGACGCATTCAACGAGATGTCAAAGAACGTGGACGGAGCGTGGAAGGGGTGCTCGAACAGTTTGTTTCAGGCCGCAGGTCGTCGGGATGTACGTTGACTGTGGCTGCAGATATCTTCGATACGTCAAACCTGCATTCGACAACTTTGTTCTTCCAACGTCCCGACATGCGGATATCGTGAGCTCTTTCTTCTGATGTGACATGGACTCCAATGACAATTCCACTAGGTCGTTCCGGGCTCAAACAACTCTGTTGCCATCGAGCTCATCTCAACCCACATTCGGCGCCAGATGAACGAACGAGCCCGGCATTTCCGCAAGAATATGGCAGTTCGAAGTGTTGACGAATGTCTGAAGCTCGCTAATGGCAATTCGGAAGGCTCGAGCTTCATTGTTCTCCCTCAAACACCACAGCTAAAGGTCAGTTCAGTGAGCTACCTGACACGTTCATGTTAGACGCCCGCTGCCTAGGGTATCTATACCATCTTGCGCGATGAGAAAACGTCCCGCGAGGACTTTATCTTCGTCGTTGACAGACTCGCCACCTTTCTGATCGAAAAAGCCATGGAACTACTCCCGTATAAAGAGAAGGTCGTGGTGACACCGACAGAAACCGAATGCTCTGGAAAAGAACTCGACGTAAAGGTAAGATCACCATACTCGTTGTGAGTTCAGAACTCTCATGTAGCTTGTCAGAATATCTGTGGTGTCTCTATCATCCGATCGTACGTATGTACTTTGTCGGCATCAGACAGACTCACATATCCTCCCAGGGGCGGTCCATTGGAAAAGGGACTTCAACAAGTATTGAGTGATGTGGCAATTGGCT
This sequence comes from Paxillus involutus ATCC 200175, assembly GCA_000827475.1. Lineage (NCBI taxonomy): Eukaryota > Fungi > Basidiomycota > Agaricomycetes > Boletales > Paxillaceae > Paxillus > Paxillus involutus. Next base: position 54,206 of record KN819370.1, read on the forward strand.
CTCTCTTGGTACAATCAGACGCGGAGACGGGCGATCCGCTGCTCTTGCACGTGATGCTTCCCAAGTTTATCCGCCACCGACATCTCGCTGTAGATACCTGGGTATTCCTTTTGGATGCGCAGGTGCAGTGGTCTTGATACTGGTTCTTTAGTGCGGGGCTGATGCGGCATTCACAGATTGGCACTGGTGCATCAGCGTTCATGGCAATCCGCACCCTTTTGGACCACGGCGTCCAACAGGACCATATTATCTTTGTTACCTTCCTGGTGGCTCGCAGTGGCGGTCTATCTGTTCTCCAGAACGCATTTCCAAAGGTAAAGATCATCTGCGGAGCTGTTGATGAGGGTTTGAGAGAAGCTTGGCTCGAGCATTACAACTCCAAAGGTGATGGACATCACGACGGTGGGAGGAAGGTCTGGATAATGGAACCTGGCATGGGACATATCGGTGCGTCGTTATTTAAACACCCGCTCACGTCTTTGACCCACTCTGGCGTACAGGAGATCGCTATTACCTATAAGCGTCGTTTCGTACTCGTTGTCACCACTCGGCATAATCTACAATGATTAATCATTGGTTGTCCAAAGGGTCTATACAGTATTCTAGGGATTGCAAGGGAGTGTGATCTGGGAAAAGGAGTACCGGAATAATGGAACAATGCCTCTAGGGAAAGGAGTGTCGAAACAACGTCTATCTATGTAAATGAAGTCCGTCGAATACAGGAATGAATATGTGGGGTACATTAGGGCGATAGGCTGTAGTAATAGTGAAGCTTCTCTGGTACTTATCCGGTCACAGTGATAACGCATGCAGCTATTTCGCTCGGCTGACCTGGGGAGGAAGTTAGCTCTACAATGCTACAAATTAATTTGAGTCCCTGCTCTACCTGGGTAGTACCAAAACGAGACGGCGATGATCACGTATAGGCCTGGAGGAGTGAGAACCATGCTACATGCTGCTGTGTTACAAGACTTACTTATTAAGATTGTGCCTTCGAGCCAATTAGACTTGCCATCCGCGACGACGTAACTCATGGTTTGCACTGAGCGGCATTCAGTATAGTTCTTCACACGATGGGAATGACTTGCCAGAGATGTAGAGGACCTGGAAAAGGGGTAAGCAAACAATCTTGACGCCGAATGACAACCTTACAATGTACTCAAATGGATCGAAGAGCAAGGCCAACGGTTTGTCCAAAGCCCATCCGAGGGTCACCATAAAACTATCATACGCCAGTCAGACCGTCATAGGGCCGTGAAATACAAGGTTACTCACGGAATGATGAGTAGTGCGATTTGCTAGAATTTGAAAACCTTTGAGATTTTTCAACAGAGATATCTGACGACTTACTATTGTTGACCCGACTGCAACGCTGATACTGAGGCTGAGCTGATCTTTGACGGAGACATTCATTGCAGTGACGCATTCTGCAATTCCGATGGACATCGAAGTTCAAAAATTCGAAACAACGTTGTGGCTGACCTGCAATAGAGCTCACAGCTGGAAGCAATATCAGACCAACCCACTGCTTGCTGATCGAAGTAGATATTCCGTTCATGCTTTCTACGAGTTCTTCAGCAGTAAATGTGACCGTCTGAAATGGTGTTTCATCAACTACACATGCCGTGACAAACGTAACTCACAACGGTCACAAGGGTCAACAAAAGCAATGTCATAGTCAGACTCAACCTTTGCTCTTCCAATGACCCAGTTGAAACTGTGGACGCATCCGGTGCACCAGATTGTGGAAGCTCGGCAGCATCCATGGGCTGAGGCGAGCTGCAACGATAGGCGTCCGTAGTGATTGTAGAGGCCTGCCGCCATCGAGACTCCACCTCGTGATCTTGTAGGGGCTGTGTAACCAGGCGAACGGCGGAATTGGACAATAAGGGCTGATCTGCGGCATTGACCCGCATGTTCAAGGCAGGATTCGTGAGAGTCACCTCAGAAGTCGAGTGCAGGTTGGGCTGTCTCTCTGACACTCTCGAAAGTGTCCGTATCCTTGACGAGATTGTCGACCTAACTGACGATAATCCATGGCCCAAACGCGTGGACTCGGTATCCGAATGCATCTGCGCGCCTTCCCCACTAAAAGTACTGAAAGCGCGTTTTTCTGTGAGAAACCGAGGATTAATAGGCATCTTGACAGAAAGCTTGTTGCTCTTCTGCTCGGTATCCTTGTAGAGGTGCTGATGGGACCAGAACTGGAAGAGTAGATACGAGAAATAAACTGCATACAGGTGTACCGTCAGCGGGTAATCTTCATTAGCATTAGTGACGTCACTGCTCACTGAACATGAGAACAATGGAGACCTATCAAAGGTTAGATGGGATTTGCGACGGTTGAACGATGCTCACCCCGTGACTCATTTTTAGGATGTTGTTCTTTTGATCCACAGAGCTCGTCTCCTGCGTACCACTGAGCGCAAAATGATATGCTGCTGGGAGGAGCAGCGCACCGACGCTGATGCTCAGTAGTGATGAATGAATTTGAGTTGCGGCTGATTCACTATTTAGTGCTGCAAGATGATGGGTCTGGTGTTGGACTTACTCTGGTCGAATCCTTGCTCTGAGAACCGTAAACCACCGGCGAAGAAACACATCCCAAGAACGAGCACTAAATGACGAGCAATGAGCAGATGCCACGTGCTTAAAGAGATAACGGGCACTCACGGAGTTTGCTCAATATCGAACCAATCACTGCTTCCTAGGTGAGTAGTGAGTTATCCCCCGAACCAAGAGTCACGGACATGAAGATTGAACAACGCGAAGCTCGCATTTTCTCAAGGCAGTGATCTTTATTCATCCAAATCGTCTCAGTCTTTCGATTGACGACTTCAATTTAGCCATCACTCACCGCGACAACTAGCTCAACGCTGGAATCAAGATGGTTAATCACGAGCCACGTTATATGGGTCCGCTGACATACGTGTTACTCTTCAATTTCCGAGCGGGCGGGGAGTCAGTTTCGAGTAGCACGTCTTAAGTACAACTTACCATGCTTGCATTGAGTAGTCCGGTCTTTGTTCCTCCGATTCTGAGGGCCAGTTCTCGCGTCGAGAGGTCATGGAGCTGTCGGAAGTGAGAACCAGAAAACGTCCACTTTGCATGAAGGTACCTTTACAAGTGGGATCATGGAGAGAATGCAGACTAGATCCAGTGATTAGTCTGCAGCCTTGTGTTGATACATATCACTCACAGACAAAGACCAACTTGTGGTGCCTTCCCATGATGGAACTTAGAATCCACTGGCAGCGGTGTCAACATCGAGTCTATTCATCAGAGGCGGGGAGGCTAACTCACAGACACCGGAATGAGTAACAGCAAGACATTCAGCCCTGTAGTGTATGATGTGTTTATGAGAGCTCAGCGCGGTTATCTGGGATTTGAGTTCTTACACGAGCAAAGAATTATGACCTTCCAACCCTCCCACCAACGCATGGCTGGCCTGTCGACGTTGCTGTCGGTGTTCTGGGGATCGATCTCTGGTTGGTCGATGGGGAGCTCCGACAGCGACGGGTAATTCCATCTGAATGGCGACTCGTTGAACTCGCCCCGATGGATACCTTTCTCCGGCGCAACCAGGTTGCAAGTTGAAGAACACGATATCGCTGAAGGTGCGAACTCAGATCGCGCAGGTGAGGTCGTTGGACTCAGGTCCTCTGTTGGGAGAGTGCTCGCCGTAGTCGTTAGCTCGAGCATTGGATCATCGTACGCCCGGAGAACGACCAGCGTAGCAGATTCCTGGACCGGCGGAGGCGAGTGAGGAGGCATGTCGATCACTGTCATTCAGGCGCCGGCCTTGGCGAATGCAGCGTGTCTGAGGAAAGGGAACACACAGACTGCGACACAGTGGGCGGGAAAAGAAATAGACTAGTGAACTGGCGATCCCTCCTCCGCTTAGTAGAATGCGTAATGTTCATAAACGCATTCCTATCACGGCATGATAACATTTGGTTGGCGGTGCCGAGGCTGGAATGCCGAGCTCAGTCTCTCCGAGTCTGAGAGATTCAATCGTTCATCTATACAACCCTCAGGGCCTCAGGCCGTTGCGGTCTACGATGCGTAAGCCTCCGTAGCAGTAAGGCAAGCAAACCTAACATACTACAGTTATTCGCGTCTCAAAATTGACCGCCGAGCAGCACGCGAGTAAGATTTTCGAGTGGCAGGGTGGTGCATGACCTGATAATCTGCCCAGAACGGGGAGGTGGCAGAGAATGCCATCACACTCAAATAAACCCATCATGAAAACCCGAGGATTACCATCCTGGCTTGCTGAGCAGCACCTGGGATCGTCCAAGAGCTTCACTAAACTGAGAATGGTGATCGTGAAAGATCAGATTGGACCGACTTGAAGATTTGACTTGGATGTTTCCTGAGTACGACGGGAGCGAGGCAAAATCAGCGATAATGAGTTCAGTGACAGGAAGCGGCAGCGAAAGACGGGCGCTAGCTCTTACACGACGCACGTGTATGAGTTGGGTAGACAATTAATTAAGGGGAGGGGGAAGGTCAACCATTACCATTTTTTCGTGCCCTGTCACGCCGCAGTTTCATTGTCCAAGTCCATAGGATATGATTTTTTTGAAAAAAAAAATCACAATCTCTCAAACGAATCAGAGAGCTCGGTTTGCTTCATTAATAGTCGCGAGAACTTCAATTTCCTCCAGAAAAAGTATCCCAGGCAGCTTGTTCTGTAGATATATAGAATCTTATGTGATTCAATATGATACATGGTTCCGGGACAACAGTAGATGAGTCTGGTGTAGAAACTCACAACCATCCCTCTGAGCCGCATCAGCAAATAGCCTTCAGGGGGCTCCTGTGCATCTCTGTGAGGCATTGAGGAGCGTACCCTATTGATTAAATATCGCGAGAACGCACTGGTTGCCGCATGGCCTTTGCGCATCAGGAAAGGGAGCCTGCGAATGCAAACCTTTCAACATCGACTCCGGTCTTTTTTGTCACATTTTCAACACGGTTTGGCGCGATTTGGGACTAGAAAAAGATGTCAAACCAGGACTTGATGAAGCCGGAACATTCACTTGATCAAGGTGTTTTCTCTGTGTGCTGAGCACGAATAATCAAATCAGGGTGGAGAGGAGCGGGCCGGTTACTTACATCGGAGTTATGCGGATAGGCTTCGTCACGTTGTCACAGGTGACAGTCTCTTTCAAGTCACGCATCTCCCATCAACCCGGTTTGTACCACTCAAAGCACCAAATCATGTTTAACACTGCCCTGCGTGCTGCTCGTCCAGTCGCCCAGCGCGTTGCCCGCCCAGTGCAATCGAGCGCATTCCGCGCTCTCTCCACCACCGCTACTCGCCGCTCTGGACCCGCTCCTCCCCAGCTGTTTGGTCCAGGTGCAAAAGCAGGCGAAATTCCTACGGACGTCCAGCAGGCTACGGGCCTTGAGCGTTTGCAGGTGCTTGGAGAGGTTGAAGGTTACGAGGCATTTGATCTAGCGCCTCTCGACTCTAGTCGCGTAGGTACCCTCGAGGACCCCATCAAGGTGTACTGCTTGGTAAGTTCAATGCAGCACGCTGTATTCTTTCCTTTTTCTAAAAGAAACCGCCCTTCTGTCTTACAGGACACTGAGCGCATAGTTGGCTGCACGGGCTCACCCGCGGAGTCGCACGAACTTCACTGGTTCACCCTTCGCCAACACAAAACTCGTCGTTGCCCCGAATGTGGTTCCGGTAAGGCCATACAAACTTTGTGCATTCATTCAATGCTAATTGAAACATAGCGTACGCCCTTGACTACCATGGTGCTGACCAGCACAGTGCACACCATCACTGAAGTAAAAGAGGAACGTGAACCTGCCAATTAGACTTTCATATACACTAGTAGTGACTTGTAACGCCCTCAAGTGCTCGCAAGCTGGTATCCCTTGAACCTAGGTGTGAGTGACTTCACAATATGGGAGGGATCATCTCGCGACTGTATATGATGTACTTGTGACTCAGCATTCGGTCGCGACCATACATCATTTCGAGTCATGGGGAACTCGTGTCTGTGTCATACATAACATGCCCTGTGCTATTAGGCAGCATGCTATGGGAAGCACCTTGCAGGTAGCAGCAGTTGAAGTTGAATGTTGAGGCCCAAGGCGCCCATGAGACCATGAGCAGCACCAAGTTTGCTTATGATGTGAGAGCAGTAAGAGGGTTCAGTAGGTATTTCACAGTAACTTCATGGTCCACTGAGGGAAGTAGGCAATATTGTGACATGAAGTGTCACAGGGAAATGAACTCCATCATTCTTCGCCGTCATTAGTACATGTACACAGACCCCTCTTGAACCGGGTTCTTGGTCAAGGTAACAATAGTCTGCTTTCTAAAGTGGAATTACACCAAGGTCAGACGGAGCTTTGCAATTCAATGATGCTTCAAGCTTGTGGCTCAAGCTGAGAAATAAATGCCAGGATGCTCTTGTGGGTCCACGAATATCTTTTGTGTAGCTAATTGTCCCACTCGAAGCGCTATTTAGACAAGCGGAGTCTCTGGCTAGCCCCTTCCTAGGTTTCACCTTGTTTTCGTTCTGGAGATTATTGTCCGCTGAGGCGTTGCGTCGCGGGTCGGTGTCGCCTGTGGCGGCAACTAGTTCCACTGGTGGGTCACTATTCCCCGAACTCTCGAGAATATAAAAGTGCGTGTGGTGATTGAGCGAACACAAACAACCTCGGGCATTTCAGTCTTCCTCTCATCGTTCCCCTGGCTGGCCATGGGAAACATACCACTCGTTCCCTTTAATACCAGTCCTTCCGACTCTCAGCCGGCAGACTTTTGCGACCTCGAGGATGGTGAATATTTTGAGACACTATCTGTTGAGGACCGGTCCCAGCTCCCCCTTGATGAACTCAGCAAGAAGGAGAGGAGGAGGAGAAGGAG
>KN819370.1:63446-83079 GCA_000827475.1 Paxillus involutus ATCC 200175
GTGGTTGCTGCCGTTACTCTACCAAACACGACGTCCGAAGCCAAAGGCAAAGGAGGGTGTCTCTCCGTTGGTACCGTACTCGGACGTCAGAAAGCGCTCAGGCAGGAATTCATCGGGTCGGGGGTAATTGACGGGGTCTCTAGACATCGCCCTGTACGAGTTTCAACATTCAGTAACCCGCACGGATTTACTTGTGCCTAAACATATAAACATACCACGCATTCACCAAGATGGTAGCACCTGCAATGAATTGCCATGTAAGTTGAAAGTAAGTCCAATGTAGCAGACAGACAACCTTTGGGAATGTGGTATCCCTCATAGACGTCGTCATCGACGGTAGCGTGCGGAATACCTAGACCGGGACGTGAGTGCTGCGGGGTCTGCACCAGTGGTGGATCTTTCTCACCTAGCGGGGCCACAGGGTGCCACCTCAATGTTTCTTTGATTACCGCGTCAACATAGGGTAGGGAGGAGCGATCCTCCCACACAGGTAACCTAGTGAGATTTGAACCGATCACTGAGTCGATTTCGGCTTGGGCGCGTTTCTGCGCCTCAGGGTAAAGGACCATTGCCAAAATAAAAATGGATAGGGTCGAGAATGTCTGTGACCAAACCACCTTGAGCTATAGGTAAGAAGCACGCTGAAACAGGGAAAGCACGGACAGTTTCTGAAGCAGCTGGATTCCGTAAATATCAGTTGGAGATCTAGCGCAATGACTATGCGTTTTCACATACCAGCGTAGGCGCTTGCGGATGCTTCTTTGGCCACTTTCTCCATATGAGCGACGTCATCTTCGGTTCGTGCAGTATCCTGGATTCGGGTGAGGATGTCGGAAACCATGGACTGAGCTGCGGTGCCTCCCGCCTAGAGTGTACCGCTCTGCATTAGCAACGAGGAATGCACAACGCAACAGCGAATATCCAGTCCAAAAAAAACTGACCATATTCCGCTTGACATGTTGGAAGGGCGCTTCTACCCATTTGGCGCAGCATTCTTGCGATATCAGTGCATTACGCTTAAACCTCGCACCTGGGAACCAGGGGGGAAGGTATTTGACTAGAAACGTGCGACGGCGAAAGGATATATTTAGAAAAACCCAATGAAAAACGGACGGAGGTGAATAATACTGACGGAAGGGGAAAGCGCCAATCACAGCGGCCACCTCTGGCCTGACCTCTTTCATTGCGATCTCTATCGCTGTCTCAACGTACGCCACGACTGGATCGTGCCTGGATGAGGCCTTATAATCATACACAATTGCCATAATCGTCGCTATGCTCAGCCTGAGATCAGGGACGTGTCAGTAAGGGACTGGGAGTTTCACAGGGTCTGGAGAAGGAACGTACGCTTGCACATGAGCGGGGAAGTCGTCAGGGGTCATAAAAAGGTTCATCATCAAATCGTGAGCTGTTTCCATCTGGATTGGGCGAAAAGACGAAGCTGCATTCATATTGAACGCCTGGTGGAAAAGGCGCCGATGAAGACGCCAGCGATCGCCATATGGTAGAAAGATTGAGGAAAACTCTGTCCCAAAGCTATGGGGCGAATGATAAGCACCATGAAGCGAAACACCTCCGAATACCCTCACAGTTCATTTATGGGAATGAGACTTGCAGGCCGGCTCGAGTAATTATGAGAGCGACGATCGAGGAGATCGCGCGCTACCCGTTCAGAGCTAATCACGATGATATCCTGACCTAGGAGCTGGGTGTAGAGAACGTCACCTGCGCAGACGAAGTTGAGCGACATTCAGGAGAAGCTCAAGCACGCAGATCAAGCGTACCATATTCTGCAGCCCATTTCGTATATGTCTTCCAAGGATTCCGAACGTCAATTCCAGTGATATTCCCCAGTATGGGCGTTGGACGAGGCCCAGGGGGAAGCTGCCGTTTAGCACCATCGCGTTTCTTCTTGAAATACACCAAGAGGAAGACAATAATGAGCAGGAATATTGAGAACGAACTGGATGTCATGGCTAGGGTTCCAAAGAGCCTAGCATTCAGCATCTGGGCAGGGGCCTTTTAAAGACATGGTGGGTGATGAACTGTGATGAATGATGAAAAAGAACCGATCATGCAACGATCATGACCAAATTTATGGCACCAATGTCATAATCATTGGGACGCCCTGACTGTCAACGAGAACTCGTTCGAGTCGGCCATGGGCCTCCATGCGATCTGAATACCATTGCAATCATCATGGGCCACATTGAATGACTGACATTGAGGACACTCAGAAAAACGGATGTTTCAGCAGATCGATAAATGATACGGCAACTTGAAGCCCCGTTATCAACTTACTACCCGAAGCCTGGATCCCGAAGTACTATCCTGGCGTAATTGCAATCAACGCACCCACTGGGATTCTGGAAAGGATAAACTTACAGGAGAAAGGCATCAGCCCACCCTTTCCTATATTCCTGTGCCGCCGCCGACACTCCAACGAAGTTCAAAAGGGAGCAATCTGGCAAGATTATCATGATGCTAACCCCAGATCACTGGCAGCTCCTTGATTGCTTACCTGAACTTGCCATCATGTGAGACAAATGTGAGACCAGGCTAGCGTATGTTGAGTGGCCACTAGGTCTGAAATTAAGATTTGTGCATGTAGGTGCATGTGGGTCAGTGCACCATGTATCAGCGGTTTCCTTCCGAAACGTTTCGGCTGCCAGTAAGTAGACGTTCCCTTCTTCGGTTAGTTGGCCTTTAAGTTAGGTTTATGTGCGCTAGTAGTGAGCCCTTGCCCTCCGTGGCTAGCGTTCATCACGAATCATTATCAAAAAATCGTTCCACTCCACATCACGGTGTCGTTCCCTCCTTATGTTCATGCTATGTCGCCTCTTCCGCCGCTCCTTCAAGAATAACCCCCTCCCAGATGCAGCCCGTCACCCAGATCCTGCTGTGGAATCCTCCATATCCTCTTCCTCAGACCCAGAAAAGGATCTCGCAGTCGTCGTGTGGTGGGCAGCCTTTGGCATATCTCTCTTTTTCCGACCTGCCGCCGAGGTCGCGATCCGTGTCGTGCTCTTCGCAGTATGGGCTCTATTGGTCGGCGCTCTACACGGCTTTCTCAGTCTCCTCATTGGGCATGCGGTACTCAAAGCAGCCAGATGTGATGGATATGAGCCGTCGATCATATCATCTATGGAAGCTGGGGCGCTCGGTGGAATCTCCGTGATAGGCCCCATCATAGTTCTGACCGCGCTCCTGGTTGCGATGGTTGGCAATGCCGAGCGTCACAGTTTCATATTGGAACGCGTAGCTTTTCTCATGGAGATTGCGATCATCGTGGCTGTCTCCGCCGCGGCCTGCCCAGTTGGCATTGTGGTCGTAGGTCATACCCAGCTGGACAAGGGTCCAACGCTAGACGCCGCGCATGCAGCTCAAGCCGGTGCTCTCGGAGCGTCCATTGTTACTGTGCCTATTGTGTCGATTGCGGCGTTTTGCATGCGTGAAGCAAAGGCGCTTTCTGCACGGAAGAACGCGAGCATTCCATCCATGCATCTGGTAAGTTGATTTCGAGAGGCGGTGGGCGCGTTATTGACGGGTTTCATCTCCGCCTCCATACAGGCTGATAGTGGCAGTATCCTTCCACACCCAATTCCCAACCAAGGCACCACAACTGGAACTCAACGTCACCGACGCTTGGACGCTCACACAGCTGTCGAAATCGTGTACTATATGCTTGTCATCCTTTGTATTCTTACCATTAGATTACTTTGCTTTTAAGTAGAACTTTGTGTCCGAGTACGTATAGGTTGCGATTACATCTACATCCCACATCCGCATCAACTCACGAAGATACCACATAGTACCACCCTTACTAGTACTATTGATTGCAGTGTAAAATTGATACACTTCATCGAATTTAGTTACACAGCCACGACAGTGCATGCCCGCCACTGCCACGGCGTCCATGACGTCCATGACTGAAGTGGCCGTCGAGTTGACAGGTTGGGCAACCCTCCTACCAAGCTACTGAGGCATGAGATCTTGAGATATGATGAGGCGTTCCGTCTCACAAAACTGGTATCAAATGCGGTGCACGACATTGATGTGGACTCAAGTATTCATTTCGCATCCAAGTTACAAGGCTACAAGTTAGGAAGAGAGGAGTCGAGACTCAAGAACTGTATATCAACCAGTGACGAGGGTCTACCAAGAAAAAGATATATGAGAAAACATCGGCTATCGAGACATCTGGGGATGATTGTAAGTTATTGAGGTATAAAGGGTATCGTTCTTCCTGTCCAAAGTGCTGGCCTATTAGTTGTCAGGACTACAAAATGGAGATGCATGGATTAAAAATATATAGTGGAGAGAGTTGGGGATGAATAATTTGCTAGTATCCAGGAATATGCAGAGGACCGAGACCTCTTGCGTGGCAATCGATCGAAATATGCACACGCTTCCACACACGAGGCTGGTTCAGCACACCGAGGTGACGTCGATTACTGAATAGGGAGGTTCTTGTGTCGTTTCATGCTCCTCTCGTGACGTTTGCAGTCACTACTATTGAAGAACTGTTGCTCGCAACCTGCAATGCTGCACGTGTACGGGCGTTCGCCAGAGTGCGATTGTTTGTGCCCTATCATGCGATCGTCAGTAAATGTTCGAAGCAGCAAGTGAAAAGCGGTGAAAGCTCACGTTTGAGCGAGAACAACGCTGTAAATGTTTGACCACATTCATCGCAGTTGAATTGTGCGGGGTGACGACGACGACGGCTGTTGGCTTCAAGCATCGCTTGACTAGCTACAGGGCGAGGACGAGAGAGCGATGACAATGATGACAGGGATCGACTGCGTTGGTGGCTCCCTTGCGCTTCCAGAAAGGCAACCGTGGAGATGGCGGAATCACTGGAGGGGTGGAAAGAAGGGCGCATTGCCGATGATGCACTGACTCGGCGAGAGACTAGCCCTCTACCTGGGAAGAGGAACGAGTCATCAGGCGTGACGGGCGAAGGCGAAATGGGGGACTCGGCGTCTGACAGACTCAGGGTGTCACTGATAAATGACGCCGGGGAGAATGAGCCATTGAATGAAGACGCGGGTGAGGGCATGGGACTGTGAAGGCTGGACGGCGTAAGTCCCCCATCATTGGGGGAATATGAGTCTTGCGAGAAGGCTATGCCGTTGTATGGTAGAGAGTAGTCGGGGCCAGTTAGATATGGGGGGATTGTCGCGAGATGTGGAAGCTCTGCGCCAAGGTCCTCCAAGTCGAATGATGAGTTTGAGGATCCAGTCATGGCTGAGTCTGCAATACAAGGTGAGTGTGGCGTCACCAAGTTGTAGACACTGTAGCTTACATCCAGGATCTGGTGTACCTTGCGAGCAGGTATATAGGCTACCGTGGTCGAAGATAGCCGGTTGGCTGTAGGAACTAGATATGTTTTGATAGAACCCGTCGCTACCACCGTCGACACAGTCGAAGCTGAAATGTCATAAGACGACCGCCACAACTGAATACAACATCCAAACGTACAGTGCAGGATATTCGTCTGTGTGAATACAGATAGAAGGAACATTCGAGATAGACGTAGGAGAGATGTCGTCCATGTTAGTGATGCACTGAGTAGTGAGGAGTGAGATGATGATCGGGGATGTGTTGAGTCAAAGGTGAAGTACCAGATCAGGTTCCGTTATATACTACACGGAGGCTGGTTGTAGTCATTTTCCCAATTCGAAGAGAAGCATGGCAAGGGCGTCTACCGCCAGACAGCCATATTCTAAAATTGCCAAGTTCCGCGAGGCGCCTATGGTATACGTGGGGAATCAGCGAGGTGGCACATATCCTTGCAGATCGGTGACGATCGAAAGAGAAAGCAGGATGTCGGAATGGCCAACAAAGAGTCTGTGCTATGCAAGTCTGCAGGTGATTGTGCAGTATGAGCATGGATCGCATGAAGGACTGCCAGTAGGTGTCATGAGGAGAATACGCGGAATAGTTCTAAGTAGAATTCGAAGGATAGCCTTTGGGAGGAAAGTTTGCACACGTAACAAGGGGATGGTAGCGAGCTGAATAGCATTCTGGCCAACAGAAGGAACTTCGTTGGCTGTGTCTTTCGGTGGAAGGGGAAGGCGTCAAAGTGTTGGAACACACTCGCCAAAAGAGTGTGTTACCACCGCCTTTCAGGGTCACGTGAGGGGTGCGCCACACCAAAGCCTGCCAACTGACGTTACTTTCATAGGGAACGTGTCCCTGCTCGCCCGTCAGCTGGCCATGGAGGGCATAGTCGGCGGTGTATATGTCTAATTTTACTAGTCCTACGCTTCCTCACCTTGTACTCTTGTGGGTCCCTACACAGCCTTCGAATTCGCCCGACGAGTAAGGACATTATTCCCTGATCATAAAGTTGAGGCTCCCATGGATTTTTCTTTTTTTTGACGAGTCGGCAGTAAATCGTCACTACCAGCCATGGACACGCGTTTGCAACGTGTATATATTGAATTGAATGTCCAGTGGCGGTCAATCACTTTACTTGGAATATTAATGTACACGGTGGTCTTTGGCTACTGTCCCGCAAGGTTGCGGTGTGAAGATGGCAGGCGGCTGTGATCATATGGCGCAGTTGGCAAGCTGCCACCCAGCCAAGGCACACACAAACTCGTGAAAACTCGGATAACTTCCATTTCATTTTAAGTCCATGAGGTTCTTCCGTGCCACCCGGCCAATGTTGGCAAGCTCCCTCGAGTCGACTCCTTCATGATGGCTTCATCAGATCGTTGGCTTGGTCGTGGCTGTTCCCAACTTCTATATTTCAATATGATGCATGAATACAAGAGAGGCAAGCGCTGGGATACCTAATATTCGGTCAAAAGAATGAAAACCTCGATTAACAAGTGATATCGCCACAGAACATACAGTGCACGATTCAATCCTCCCCGTCGCTCCCGTAATCGGCCAGCCCAAGCCCCATTATCCCTGCTTTGCCCGTGAACACCTTTTCAGGATGAACAAAGGTCGTATTAGCGCCGTGGCGATTCCTTATCTCGGCGAAGTACTTCAATCCCTCCAGCGCATCCGGCGTGAGGAGCCCCAGTGGCTTTGATGGCTCTTGTGGCGGGGGCTCTATCCTCCTTCTTTTGGAATCATGAAAATCAATATCTTCGGAACCACCCTTTTCACTCTCCACCATTTCCCCCTCATCCTCCAACATGTCACCATCCTCTAGAGCTCGCACTGCCCGCATGGCTTCGACGATACGAGGGTCCATACGCGCTTTGATGGCCTCTTGTCCCAGCTCTTCCAGACGGTGTTTCTCGGCTACTTTTTGAACAGGATTAGGATCTTCAGTGGCCCATCGAACATTGAGAATTTCATCATTGTCCAAAGATTGGCATGCCATTGCTTCTTTAGCAAACTGAGCGCCGAATTCCGATACATATGTAACGAAGGCAACGCTTCGATACTGTAAAACCCGGACTGAGAGAGAAAACAGTTAGTAAGCCCGGAGTAAGGGATTCTGAGGGTTGGACGCACTTCGCTCTATCTCTCCCCACTCCTTGAAATGTCGAGTGACAATGTCCTCCGTCTCAGGTCCAGGGCCAGTCTCCTTGATTCGGCCGACATATAGCGTACGATTTTGCCGGTTGAAACTACCGACACCACCCATGTCGTCGCGGTAATCGGAGAATTTGTCTCTGGCGAAGCAGTCTTTTGAGCTGTCAGGTAGGGCATTGTTGGGGTCTGGAAGGGTGTGTAGATAGTTGCACTCCCAGCCGTAAGGGCAGCATCCGCGGGCGTAAAACAGACAACAGTATCTGATACCGGTTTGATTAGCCCGAGTGAGGCCACTGTCTTTCTTGATGTTGCAACGCGTTTGGGACTTTACTTTGCTGAAGAATGATGTCAGTATCGTGTTGAATTGAAACCATGCATGTCACTTACTTGGAGTAGTTGTCCTCACGATCTCCACCAGCCCATTTGTTGTACCAGATATCTGTGGTGTTTGCTTAGGGACCAGTCAAAGTGGTATTGTAATGAAGGTACTCACTGTACTCCTTCCCGGTTTGTACAGTCTCTTTCTTTTCCACGTCGCCCGCTTTTACTTGTTTTCTCGCAGGCTTGAGTTTCTTCGCTGGTTTTGGCTTTGTCGCCGTCTCCGTCGTTTCATTAGAGCTCATCGCTGTTAGAGCCGAGTGCGAAGGCCGTCAATCAAATTGGCTGTGGCTGCAAAAGTGACAAACACGTGATCTCCACGTGGTCCAGCACTGAGGTATTAGAGGCGGGCCGACGCATCCAAAAAGTCCCCGCATACCCACACACCGATGGTCCCAACGTCACCGACATCTCCGCTTTAGTTACAATCATGGCCCGCCATTCACCGCTGCTGGCCTCGTCCTCTCCGAATATCATTTCTCCAGCAGAAGTTACTATTGGCCATGTGTATGTTGTTTTCTCTTTTCTGGCCGTGGAACGAATCACTCACTAACACCATTGCATACACATCCAGCCAGCTGCGCGATCTTATAATTTGTCCTCAAGAAGCCGGAGTTGTGAACTATGTACAAGGATACTTCATAGTAGAGCATGATCTCTATGCTCCTGACCTGGTGCGTTGTTATTCCCTGCTTCCCCCTGCCCAGGTGCTGAAATCCATTTGTCGGGGACACCAGGCTCCCCGGCGCATTGCAGATCTGTCGTTCAATCCAAATACACTCGCATCCCTTCAACTACCTGGCACCGACAAAATAATTCTTGCTGCGGGTGGCCAGGAGGCAGAAATCCACCTTTCGCTCCACCAACCTTCCTCACGATCACAAAGGCGAGAAGACCCCTCGCCCAGACTACGTTGTAGCAACGCAATTTGGCAGCACCTCAGCAAACTCCAAGGATCGATCAATAACTCCGTCTTGTTAAGCTCACTGAGCCTGACGAGGTCTGCGGAGAGCAGTGTGGAGCCGCGGCTCGTTGTCAGTAATAATGATTGCACGGTCAGGTTATACGATATTGCTGTTCGTGGAGAGTCTGCTCCTAGCGGGCTTCGAAAATCTGGGAACCTGAAGCTCGAAGAGCCTATCAATCACTGTGAGTTTCTACCATCTAGGTGTTCCTGTTTGGTTAAACTGACTTGCGTGCGAAGCATCAATATCTCCCGATGGGAGAACTCTCCTGTCTGTCGGGGACTCCCCACGGATTTACCTTTACCAGCTCACTGGTGGTCCATGCACCACATTCACTCCTATTGTCACTCTCAACATCCCGCCTCCCAATGCCAGACTCTACTCGTCGTCTCTTTCCGCATCGTTCTCAACCGCATTCTCATCGGATGGTATGAAGTTTGCCGTTGCTTCTCAAGAAGGTGTCGTCGCAGTTTGGGATGTGCGAAGCACGAAACCCATTAAAGTCATACAAACCGACAAAACCAGGTTACCAGCTGGACAGCATGGAAACGGTGAAGCAAACAGCATGTTGAGTGACGATCCGTGGGACTGGACGAGAGGCAACTCG
The DNA here is from genome assembly GCA_000827475.1 of Paxillus involutus ATCC 200175. Lineage (NCBI taxonomy): Eukaryota > Fungi > Basidiomycota > Agaricomycetes > Boletales > Paxillaceae > Paxillus > Paxillus involutus. Next base: position 72,897 of record KN819370.1, read on the forward strand.
AAGGCTCCCGGCTGGGGAGCCCGAAGCGTCAAGTTTGGTGCCGGAGGTACGCATGGTCGTCCCGGGCATGAGATAATGACATTCACGGAGGTAAAGTTCAATTTCGCGATTGTTGCACGTCTGGAGTGTACTCACGTGTCTTTTAGCATACAAACTTCCTACATGTCATCGATGCTCGTACGTTCGAGACAGAGGAAGTCATCCGGATGCCAAGCGTTGTACGCCGCGAAGCGTCAGCTTTGACATCTCCTCGTGCTCCTTCGCTTTCATCGAGGCTTTCTGATGCATCACGTTCATCCCCCGCACCACCGTCTCTCAGACAGGTTGTCCAGCCACCGCGTACAATGCGCGCTGTGGAAGAAGCCTTTCGTGTCAACCCTACCCCTGATAGGTCCGCATGGCGACCCTCACACCACATCGTTCGACGTCGAGATGGGCCGGACAACGAGGACTACGCCTATGACGAAGTTGTTCTCATTCATACTCTTGCAGATAACGTGGTCGGGGATATCCGAGAAAACCTCGCTCGCCCCGGATTTCGAGCACGTCTTCCCCATCGAACGGAAACTCAATCACAGCCACGGGGAGGCAGTGGAATGTACGTGTATAGTGGCAATGACCTTCAAGGCGAGGAAAGGGAAGAAGATCATATGGATATTGATGAACCAGAAACAGATTGCATCTCACGTGCCCCATCCCGCTCGTCATCTCCTCCGCCTTCCCTCCGCCTTCCACTACAGCCTTCGCCTTCTCCCTCTCGCAGCATCACCCACTCGCGATACTCCAATACACGTCATTCATCTCGTCCTGGCCGTCGAACGATCACACGAGACGGTATCACCACAGAGCAGGTGGTACCCAACTCTGATCTCGACATTGCCGGAACTTGTTTCGATCCTAGTGGCGGGTTTATCTATGTCGCAACGACGGATAGCGTTTCGGAATGGGCTGTCAGAGGTGGGGAAAAGCGGTGGTGGGGCTGTAACGCGTGGGCATGAGCTCATCCACTTGCTGTGTCAAACTCTATGATCACTTCACGTTTCCGTCACGACTCCACACAACGCACATGTCACACCTAACCCACACATCCACTTTACAAGGTTTTCTTCCATCCCTTTTTCCATGCTGATTTGCATTGCGGCCTGTACTACGACATGTTACGTGCTTGTAGCTGACTCAGCCACCGACGTGAACGCCCTATCGTTTCACCATCGGTTTGTTTTCATCTTATCTCGTATTCTCATCCTGTGTTTTTGTCTCCCGTATGCTTATCGAGGTTGTTGTTTGTATACATACATATGCAGCCCTTCGAATTCTATTATTCTCAAGTTGAACAGAGTGCATAGTTCTGGCAGTGTCCAAGTCCCGATCGCGTGTGGTGTTAGGACGTGGCATTCAATGGCCCCGTGGTACAGAGCATCATGTTATGTGTGCGTTCATCGATCAAAGTGATCCGACACCATGAGGCGTGGTACACAAACTGCCCGTTTCCGCGAATGCGGAACAAGGATCTATCCACCCGACGTTCAGTCGCCCTCTAGCGGCGCACAGCTCCTCTAGTCGCCTTCTTCCCCATTCAATCAATTCCATTCCACCGCGCAGCGACAACAACTTATAGGACAGGGTATACGTTCCGCGTTCCCCTCGGATATCTTACCAACCATCTTCATGTCCGTCCAGGGTCTCGGAGAATACACGCACCCCCACATTTTGACTTTCGAGAGAACATTCACACTAGCCCGAGAGTTCATACAAAGGGAAAGCCGTTATCATATGAACCCCCGAATATCTCCTATCCTCAGCCTATCTGTAAGGTTTTGCGTACATCAACCGTTAGTTTACTCGGGGATTACGATCATGAAACCCTGCCTCGACTTGCCGTTGGCTCCACCGAATTCTTTAAGTGCTCAAGCCCCAAGTATCGAGGGATTAGCGAGGGCTGTACATTCACATGGAGCTACAACAAATGGTATCATCCAGGAGCTAAATGATTGTCCAACCATACAGGTGCTATGGGGGATTCTGTTAGAAGGTTCAGTAAGGGTGGGTGTTGGGTGGAATGACTCACCCAGAAGAGTTGTACAGCAAATGGGCGTCACTGGCAAGAGGTGGTAAGTGTGATCACAAACTATAATCCCTGTCCTGTGGTAGTGTCATCATTGGCTTCTTCGAATAATGATGGCTATGGTCCATCGACGTGTTCTACGCAGCTCTCCGAGTTGATCATTAGTCGTTTGCAGTGCTGGACGTTCGGAACGACTCGCGATACTGCGCGCCTCGTTCCGAACGAGGTCGGTTACGGACAAAAATGTTTTCCTACAAGTTCATCCTAAATTGTGATATTTCTACCAAAAATCCCCAGCAGATTAGATTAGATTTGCATTTCCCACCCAAAGCAAATCTGTCGCAAACCACACGACCGAATTCCGTCAACCACGCTGGGACATACTACAGTACTAGGTGGAACTAAAAGGCTGGCTAACTTACTTTTCGGCTTTCAATGTTGGCGAGCGCTTCGCTCGTATTGCGCTTTCCTTGCCGCTCTGCAGTCTTGAGGGCTTTCTCAAATGCCGCAGCTCCCTCTTTCGCTCGGACACTCCCACATTGCAGTTCTAATGTCCATTTCATAGGACCAACGCAGCTGTATCCACAGTTGTTACGTCCCCGTCCGGAAGGGTTGACAGCACGATTCTCCACGTCCCCTTACCTCAGTGCTCAGAACACGACCCAGCCGAAAGCCGTCAAGCAGCCCGATGCGGCCCCGAGCTCACCCACCGTGTCTGACCACGTATCAGCTGAGGAGCAGCGGCGAAAAGACTGGATGGTCGTTCGAAGGCTAATAGGAAATGTATGGCCAAAGGACGACTGGAGCACCCGAGGTCGCGTTGTTCTTGGGTTTGCCCTGTTGATCGGTGGAAAGGTAACTTTGCCCAGCCAGCTACTCCACGAACTTCATGTCATTTACTTTCGTACCCAAGGTCTTGAATGTACAAGTTCCGCAAATATTCAAGAGCATCATTGACGCGCTGAATCTCGATGTGTCCTCCAGTTCAACTGTTTGGGTAGTTGCAGGCGCCCTGATACTTGGCTGTGCGTAGGGACCCTGCTTGAGTTACCAGCGCTCACTCTCTTCTCAGATGGCGCAGCACGTATCGGAGCAACGGTGTTTGGAGAACTTCTCAATGCTGTATTTGCCAACATCGGTCAGCGTGCGATACGCAAAGTCGCTCGAGAAACATTCGAGCACTTGCTTAACTTGAATCTCAAGTTCCATCTATCCCGACAAACCGGTGGACTTACGCGTGCCATCGATCGAGGAACAAAGTGTGGACCACCACCCCTCTTACATCTGACATCCCCTCTAATCCAGTTGACAGGGGCATCACGTTCATGCTACAGGCCATTCTTTTTCGCATAGTCCCCACTGCACTCGAGATATCCATGGTGTGCGGTATCCTGGTGGGTGTGCCCTGTCACATACATACGTTCAACCTTTTTAGATTTCTTTCAGACCTACAAATTTGGCTGGGACTTTGCTGCGATAACGGCAACTACCCTAGCGGCATACACCTGGTTCACAGTCCGGACGACTTCTTGGAGGTCAGATAGAACATCTTAGTCACTCTTGATACACCTGTTCATGTATGCGGCAGAACACAGTTTCGTCGCGATGCGAACAAGGCTGACAATAGGGCTGCGACGACCGCTGTTGACTCTCTGATAAACTACGAGGCTGTCAAGGTCTGTCCCTTCTAATGTTGTTTCATTTCCTTGCCAAACCTCTCCACAGCATTTCAACAATGAAAAGTTTGAAATCACCCAATACGACAAACATCTAAAGCAATACGAGAAATCGTCTGTGTTGATAACAACTTCTCTAGCGTACCTGAACTCGGGTCAGAACCTTATATTCTCTACGGCGTTGACAGCTACCATGTTTTTGGCCGCTCAAGGGGTATTGAATGGTCTCAGTATTCTCCATGAGGGGTTTTTCTGACATACTAACGAAACGACTCACAGGGACGATGACACTAGGCGACCTAGTCATGGTCAATCAGTTGATTTTTCAGCTGTCCCTTCCGCTCAACTTTTTGGGAACCATATATCGCGAGCTTCGGCAGAACCTGATGGATATGGACGTGCTATTCACTCTCCAGAGCGAGAACGCACCAGTAAAGGTAGCGAAACCCTTGAAATAACCACAGCCCGCGATTGACCTCTCGTCTAGGATAAACTTGGTGCCCAGCCACTGGCGCTGAAGGGAGGTTCCATTCGCTTTGAAAATGTCAATTTTGGATATCACCCCGATCGTCCCATATTTCGCAATATGTCATTCACCATTCCAGCTGGCAAGAAAGTAGCCATCGTGGGTCCTTCAGGCTGCGGTAAATCCACTGTCTTCCGTCTCCTTTTCCGCTTCTACGACCCTTCCTCGGGTCGGATCCTCATCGACGACCAAGACATCCAGGATGTGCAAATAGAGAGCCTGCGCAAGTCAATAGGTGTTGTTCCCCAAGATACACCGCTCTTCCACTCCGACATTATGCACAATGTACGATATGGGCGCCTTGATGCAACCGATGAAGAGGTGAAAGCGGCCACAATCCAGGCGAGCGTGCACGATACGATCATGAGTCTACCGGATGGATATAAGACAACTGTCGGTGAGCGAGGGCTCATGATTTCTGGAGGGGAAAAGCAGAGGCTAGCGATCGCTCGTGTCTTGTTGAAGGACCCTCCCATATTGTTCTTCGATGAAGCTGTGAGAATCCATCTTCGAGATTTCCTGTCACAGATCCCTGCTAACGACGCGACTGTGGACGTAGACATCTGCGCTTGACGCACACACCGAGTCGGAGATCATGAAGAGCATCAATAACACACTGTTGAACAGTGGAAGGACAAGTATATTTATTGCACATAGATTACGCACGGTAGTTGAAGCGGGTACGTCCACTCTTCTCAGTGGCTACTGATGATCAATGACGCAATGTCGGCTCTCTTTAGACATCATAATAGTTCTGAAGGGAGGACAAGTCATCGAGCAGGGCACGCACGAGGAGCTATTGCGTCTGGGGGGGTTGTACCATGACATGTGGGTTAAGCAGGCGTCTTCCGACAATGTATCGGAAGGCACGGTTCAATCGTAACTGGCGACCGCCCTCGATAAGCATAACTGTACATAGTCAATGCCGAAGCCTCTTCGAGTCTTTCTCCAATCTGAAACATCCGATCAGCCCCGGTGCATCGTGAAGCACTGGCACTTGTTGAGGTTTGTGCGCCGCCAGATCCGGGCTTGACGGAGCGGATGAAATTTGTGATGTGATCGTCGCTCGACGGAGGTATTTTCAAGTGTCCAAGTGCACTTTCAATACCATGATTATGCTCACTGCAATTGGGACAGCGCAAGCCCCACTGAAAGCGCGTCAAGATCATGGTAAGATTTTGCGCTGCTCTAATTACGATAAATTGGCAGTGGTCTAGTACTATTTCTATGAATTATTATAATTTGCAGCGTTCACAAGGAAACTTGTTATTTCTTTGCTTTAGCTCGTACGTGAGGAAGGGTGCAGGTGCTTGGACTTGGTCGGATGACCCAGCTATCGATAGAGCCCTTAGTTGTAGATGGTGGATGCGCGCTTCAGGTTAAGCAAGTAACACCTCCCAGTGAGGTGAGGTAGTGCATGCATTCCAGCTCCTGCTACATACAATGCGGAGCCTCCCTGGCCTGTCTCCTTCATTCCAGACACCCGCGTAACCAGTTCAATAAACCTTTGGTCCCTTCGCGTTCCCATATCTTCCTTAGAGGAATTCTGAAACTTTGGATTGATATGCGATGAGCTGAGGTGCATTCCGTCAGCGAAAGATAGACTTACACATTTCCATCGACAAGAAGGACGTCCAAAGGCAGCAAACCGAGTTCTGCGGGCAGCTTAGAGATCTCGTTGTCTCTCAGGTCAAGTTCTTCGAGTTTCCAATCAGGGACAGTACGATTGCCCTTGAAAATTCCTGCTGCCTCCTGGAATCCATCGAGATCCGTGATGCGGTTCCCTCGTAGCCGAAGATGTCTGAGTCCCTTGCGAGTAACGAGTGCATCCAGAGAAGATGCCATGATGAGATCAGTTAGAACATCTTTCTGCAGAGCAGTGGATGTCAACGAGTTGTATGACAAGTCTAAAGTCCTCAGACTCGGGAACAGCCTTGTAAGCAATGGCAAGATAGCCTCGCTTGACTTTGGCGGCGTCGCAGAACCACCCTCCGCCTGGCGTGTCACGGAAACGTTGTCACCCAAACCGCATCCGTCCAGCACGAGCTCTTCGAGGGTTGGTATCAGACCTGCATTCATATCGCCTGGGCAGGAGGGCAGTGAGACGGACAGGTCTAGTTTCCTATTGCTAAGCACTAGGATCTTCAACGTCTGTGCGAAAGATTGTGTCGATATCGCAGCGATTGGAAGACATGGCGTAGGTAACGCAATATCAGTTTTGCCTGAAGTGGTTGTCGAACTTGAAGCAGACGCAGCGAGAGAGAAGGATCGGGCGTGAGATCTCGTGGGTGCCAGAGGTGGAAGAGTGAGAGTCTGTGTAACCGCATGATAGTATTGAGGGACATCCAAGTTGACCGCTGATACTGGTGAGCCCGACGGCGTGCTTGGGCGACCAACACCGAGGAACGAATTTCGTTTGGGCTCCGAGGGTGGTGCGCGTGTGGTCGTGGTAGAGGATCCCGCTGCTGCTGCGGCAGCGGCTCTTGCACGTCTTCGACCACCCTCACTCAGCAAACCCTGTTCCGCCTCGATCTCCCAGGCTTCCTTCACTAGTTCTTTTGGTGGGGGTCGGCTCATCATCCCTTGTACCACCGCATTCGCTAGAGACCTTACACCTCTATTCATTGTCCTTCGCTCAGCCTCGATCTCCCAAGCTTCTTTGAGGACCTTCTTTCCAACAATGATCCTAACAGTACCTTGTGCTGGCTCGTCGGCGGTCATGTCAAAGGAGAGGGACTGCTGCAGACCAGAAAGAGCCGCCTTCACGGCTTCGGCACTGGCACGGGTCTCTTCGAGATCGAGAATACGCAATGACGAGAATTTCTGTGGGTCCTCCCCACTAAGAAGAGTCAACGGGAACGCATCGTCCCCTATGTCTGCGTTTGCGAGGCGAAGTTCCTTCAGATGTCTGAGAACTCCAAATGACCGCATGAGAGCCGAAGACTCGGAGTTTCCCTCTGCGATGGGGTTCGAGGACAAGTCGACCTTGGATAAGCAACATGGAAGGTTTTTATGGTCGACGGCAGATGCGGTGAGTTTATTGAACGATACATCCAGGGATAGAAGGCGTGGTAAGGGTGAGGTTGCGCGTGTGATGACCCGTTCAAAGAAACCTCCTGAACTACAAGTCTGTGTACACGATGCACGGGAAGAGCCCGAGAACGGGTCACCGAATGGCAAAGCGACAAGCGCATTATGCGACAGATTTAGGTTGGTGAGCGTAGGTAGTGCGAAGATATTAACAGGCAGTGACGTTAATGAGTTATGTGAAAGATCTAGGTTGGTGAGGGCAGTCAGGTCAGCGAAAGTGTCGGGCAGGGCCGAGATCTTGTTTTGATGTAGCTTTTCGGATAGTCAGTCGGCGGGATTACTAAGGAGAGTTTGTATAATAGAACGTACATCTACGGTCTTCAGTGACCCGAAGTGCCATATCTCATGCTGGATCTCGACGATCTCGTTATTCCATGCTTTCAGCACTTGGAGGTCTTGTGCCTCGAACCAAGCTGGGCCGTCGCGCTGTCCAGGTCGTCTTTCCGGAGCTTCCGAGGAAGATATAGATGGCTCCTCAGGAACAGACTTCAGTGCATCGGGCGTCACATCCAAGTGGATCTCAAACAAAGCGGAAGGCAGACAGGGCAAGGAGCGCGAAACAAGATTGATGGAACCTGTGGTAGATGCCTTGTCTGATTAGCGCTCTGAGTGCGTCACTGAAGCATAAATAGCAACACCTGTGCTGCGGGCACGTTCAATGGTTTCTTTCACGGACCACCGGCCCAGGTCGAGATTATCATCCTCCTCCTTCTGGGCCGAGGTGACGCCGGGTATAGCATCTTCCAAGTTGTCAAAGTTGCCAAAACCTAGCCCCCCTCCGCTGGCGTTGGGTCTGGCGACTACCTTTTTAGCCTCCGCTCGTTTGAGCGCGATGGCTGCTTTGATGCTAACAGGTGTTTTGGGAACTGGCGGTTTTTCTTCCGGGGGAGGTCGACGGGTGGACTTGGATGGTGACTTTGGAATTGACTTTGTGCGCACGCGAGGCGTCAAGGGGGTTGATGGTGCAGCGGATGGCTTGGATGGGGATGGCGCCCGTGAACGACTGGTTGGAGGAGCTAAGGTTGTTTTCACCGTCGGTCGAGAAGACGAGGCTTTGGGCAGACGAGACATTGACGACGAAAGCGAGGGTGATGTGTAAATGATAGGCTTGGAGTTTGTACTAGGCAACGCTGGACAAAAGACGAATTCACGACTCGCCACCGGAATTAAATAATAATCGCATGACACGAACCGAGTCCACTCAATTAATGACTAGTAAGGCCTTAAGGACGTGAACCAATTACCAAACCTTCATGGTGGAAATGCCGGGCCCACTTACTCAATAAAACCGACAGCAGTAAATCTGCCCGCTGGAATAGAAAGTGCAAGTACATACTCAAATGAAAAACAGCTACTTGTCTTTTGATCCGCCTCCGCTACTACTACCCCCGTCGGCATCGTCATCGCCATGCAAAGGCACATCACTATCTCCCTGTTCCATTTGCCGAAGCTCTGCGTATACCTCCTCTTGATCACGTCTGTATTTCGAAAGATCGAACTCGTCTGACTCCTCCCCGTCGTCCTGGTCTTCGAACCATTCTGGGTTGTATTGGAACTGACCTCGTGGTCAATATAACTAGCTGCATGGTAACAACTGCGACGTACCAGATCCCTGCCGCTCATACCCGTGTTCTTGCCAGCTGCATGCTGCGCTTCCTTGGTTTTGCGTATCGCCTCGGCTTCGGCGTCTTTCTTGTTCATCCTCGTCTTCTTCCAGGTGGCAAATGTTTCGGGGGTAACTGGAGTGAGATTGGGGCCCAGTTTGTGCCGCTAGAACAGATTGAGCACCTCAGACTTCGTGGAAGCCACAAGAACATACCTCGGTTTCCAGAAACTCCTCAAGCGATATCACGTTGGCCTTCGCAGCTTCTTCGGCAGCCTTTCTCTCAGACTTCAGAACGAAGCCAGGAGGTAAAGCATGCCGGTACTGGCACTTCTCACTGCCATTGGGGCATTCCCAGAACCAGCCGAACCTATGGCGCAGTTGGTCAACCAGCAGCTTGCAACAAATACTCGACAAGGATCATGAACTTTTTCGTCTCGATGGCCTCAATGAAGTACCTGCACACAATCTGCATATGTACATGAGTAACGGCGAACTGTATGTCATGAGACCACGCACATCTGTCATGGTCCGTGGGTTGCCATGCTTTGACAAAACCACACTTCTGAGTTTCTCTTCGTCCCAGTCCTCCATCGTGTCTAGTAATTTAGTGCACATCAGTAGAACTTGTCATGAAAGGTGTCTCTTGCGCACCTTGCATCTTCTCCTCCCGACTGTCTTCATACAAGTTCTTTTTGTCCACCTTCCTGCCAACATTGAGATCGTGACTGAACTTGCATTTGGTACCCTTGTCACAGTTTCCAGCTTTGTAGAACGCGCAGAGAATAGTCTTGGGGTCGACACCGAAGGGTACTTTCTGCGTCTGCACGGGCTTGAACAAAGCAGCTTCCTCCTTCTTGCGCTTCTCCTCCTCTAATTTCTCTTTAGCCCGTAGGTCCTTTTCCTTTTCCTTTGCGAGAGCTTCCCTAGATTTGCCGGACGCGGCTGCCTGCGCCTGAATCTGCTGCACCTGCTTCTGGACCTTGGCTGATTTATTTTTCTGGTGGATCATTACAGTCAAGAGCGGCTTTGACTCAAATCCAGTTAATACGCACATTCTTCAAGCCAAAGGTCTTCGCAGAGAACCTTGATCAGTCAGTCCAGAGATGCGAGCAGGGAATGATGAATTCACCTTGTCGTCCTTCACTTTGGAGGATGAAGCCGCATTTTGTTTCTTCGGTGGCATTGCAGTGTCTTATTGGCGGCACCGGATTATGAAAAGA
>KN819370.1:83940-100832 GCA_000827475.1 Paxillus involutus ATCC 200175
AAGGATGTGAGCCAATTGTGTTCTTGGACACTAATAGATGCTCATCCAAAAGCAGCCTTCGGACTTTTCTCGATGGTATATATGTAGGAAACTTTATCAACAAACTAAGACGCATCTCTCATTACCACCTTCGGTTCTCCAGTATAAAGATGGGACTCAGACTAGGCAGTATACCAGTGGTGAGTCCTCATCTCCTTTGCCGAGATTCTTCCTCCCCCATAACTATCGGACAGGGGGGGTTCTTTTGGCTTGGATTTTCCATCACAGCAGACATGATGATCGCAGGGTCGCTGTGTTACATTCTGAACAAAAATCGCACTGGGTTCGCAAGGTCTGTCACACAAGTCTAACTCATGACGAGAAGTGCTCAACACTGATTCACCGGTAGCACGGAGTGGCTGATCAAGAGGCTCATGAGATTTTGTGTACAGACTGGTCTCATCATGAGGTCAGTTATATTTCGTGCAGAAGAAGTCTGTCGCCAACTGATGAATGCGCACACCAGTCTCGTCGCAGGAGTCACATTGGCACTGGTAGGCACTCGCATTGCAGTTCCGCAAAGCATGAATTGACTAACAAACTAAAGTGGGCAGCTGCCAAGCTCGACACGGACCATTTAGTGATGAGTTTTCCGATGGGCGGCAGTAAGCATGTTCCTTGTTCCACAAAGCATAACAGCGAATCAACTACAATATCCCTACAGTCTACGCCGCGTGCCTCATGGCAAAGTCAGTTGCTTCTAATCCGTTCTGTTCTATCAGGGTCTGACATCTTTTTTCCCCCCTAGTCTTATCGCTCGAGAATCGTATCTCCACCCTAGGGTCGCGTACGAAGACATAGAGCTCATTACAATATCGAGAAGGAGCATGGTTTTTGTTAAGACAGAGGATATCGAGAAGGTACGCTGACCACTGGATTACGCCGTGACTCCTCATTCTGGTTTATGAACTTGCGCTCCTAGAATCCTCGTGAGTCACTCGAGCCGGCAGCTCCTGAGCAGTCACCCCAGACGCGCACTTCCGTCACATTGAGCGTAAGCCGGACTCCGCCTTATCCCGATATTTTTTTGACCGAGAGCTTTCGATCCAGAACGATGGTTCCGCTACTGCGGTGGAACTCTGAGTGTACGAATGATATACTCCTTGCTGTGTCGCATGCACTAACTTCCAGTCTATCTGAACGTTGAAAAAACCGCGCAGACAGTCAGTGACGAAAGCACAAACTCGTGATCATCAACAGCTTCTACTCAAAGACTACTATATCTACCACTTATTCCTCACTCACGGCTTAGATACGTCTAATCATATATGTATTTATAGAGGGACCGTCCGCAGCTTCGGTGCCCCTTGGATTTGAATCCATGTGTGACAGCTAAGGTCTGATTTGATTGCAAAATCGTGGTCAATCTCGGGATCCGACAGCACTGGTAATTCTGGTTAACTGTCTGCCATCACACGGAACTTAGATTCCACACATGCCATAAATCCAGAGAACGACAATGCTAAGAGGACACATGTATAAAACTTGGGGCAGGAAAGAAGACTGTTAAAGAATCTTAATCGTGTGCGTATTTGATCAATGCTGATTGAGGTTGGTTCGAGATCTGAATAACATGAAATACGTGGATGTAGCGGCAATGATAAGATTCGTTTCGTGTGCATAGACTTCGGTGTCGTAGTAAAAAACGGGAATGAGGATGTCATGGCCATGGGGCAAAGCAAAGACTAGGACCGGTGATGAGAACAAGGGGGGATAAAAATGAGGCAAAGCGAGAAAAGAAACACGGGGCTGATAGAGATGCAAAGAGACGCGAATGGACATGATTGTTGCTGTTATGGGCGTTGGCACGGACGTTGGACTAGTATGCTTGTTTGCAAGGTTGATAGCTTGTACGAAATGTGGACAGTTGGTGGGTTGGTGGCATGATTGACGAAGTTACCTTGAACGACAACGAGAAGATGAAAGCAGAGGACAGATCAGGACACCTGAAGCATTCACCGACGAATCGTCCCACTTCTCCCAACAGTAGCAGCCCCGCTCCCACTCGCACTGGCCGCTTTCGACCTAGGTACACCTGTCCCGAAACTGGGAGCAGGAAGTCTCGAGCTCGAAGACGTTGCAGGACGGGGAAGTGCGGACGCAGGAGCAGTGGTTCTAGAGGAGACAGTTGCGAAACGCGAGGGGGGACGAAGACCCGCTGTTGTTACTTTGGGAGCACCAATCGTGGCAGTAGTAGCTCCCGCGCCTGCCCTGGGAGGAATCATTCTGCTCAACGCCAAGCCACTACCAACCGCCAGAGGTTTTTGAAGCCTGGACTTTGCTTTAACAGGGCCAGTATCCATACGACCACCAACCGCAGCCTCAGTCGGAGCCAGAGCAGGACGTGTTTCAGATGCAGGCGCACGTGCCTTCAGCCCAAGGGCGCCTGTGAGCCTACTCTTGATGCTCATTTTTGAGGCCTCGTCAGCACTGGCAGTAGTGTTGGACATTGCCTTAATTGCAACTGTGGGCACCATTGGGGTTGGGACGAGCCCAGGCAGAGGGCGTTGAACACCTTTAAGGACCGGTCTGTGGGCTATTTGGGGCGGTGCAACCTTCGTTGGCATCTGAACCTTAGCTTGGTCCAATCCCAGTCCTTGAACCTGGACCTGAATGCGACCTTGTTCCTCACCTCCAAGCGACGAGCTCCCAGCGGAAGAAAATGCAGAAGAAGTGCTAGAGATGGATGTGGTCCGTTCGTGCATCTTTGGGCGCTTTACAATGCGGAGTGCCTGTATGGGTGCAGGGGCTTCGATGTGCTTGGGGAGGATGGCTCTGACCGGTGTCTTGGAGGGGGGTGGAGGCAGGGAAGCGTTGGTGCAAATTATTGTTGCTTGGGTCGAGATAATTGGCAGGGATAATTGGGAGGGTTCTTGGAGATTGAAAATTAGCACAAGGCAAGAGTTGGAAGAGGAATATGATCTCACCGACTGAGCTATGGGGATATGTCTGAGCTGGTCGGAGTACTGGTGCCTCGTCAATCACGGGGACGCTCCGCGGGCTGCATTCAGCAGAGGCGAGGCTTCCGCGCCGGGAGGTAGAAGATGGCTGGACAGTCGGGGGGGACGTTAGGTGGGCGAGTAGGCTCCGCCTTCTCGTTGGCTTGACCACAGTTCCAGGCGCTTAGGAGGGGTAAGTCAGAACAACGCCTCACGGTTTTGGTGCATGAATATGACTCACCAGAATTTACTATTGGCGAAAATACAGGACAATCAGCCTTCTCGAAATGCGCTGCTATTCAACCAATTCGTGGGCATCCAGTGCGCAGTGAGGAAAAAATGACTCACAAGTAACGATCGGTGAACTAGGGGCATAGTCCTGTGTCTTGATCTGCTCCACACCACTCTGTCGTTTCCTACCACCGCTAATAGATGCTTTATCTGCTTGTCGAGCATCACCAGCAGTCTCACCTGCCTCCTTCTCGCGCAATCGGTTGGCAAGAACGTTCATCATTTCCTCCTCAGCTTGCATATCTAAATCGTCCGCTGTATCTAGCATGAACGACTCTCCACCGAAGAACGAGATTCGGTCGTTTATAAGATCAAATGAAGCCTCTGGGCATTGAAGTTGCCAGTTGAAAGAGGAGTGTAAGTCGACTGAGGATCGGTGGAAAGCCGCTGTGGTTGTTCTTGATCTTGGACGGGGACGAGGACGAGCAGAGAGAAGCGCAGAGTCGTCCGCAGCTGACGAAGTCGATGGCGGGGTATTGCTCACATGGGAGGAGGGAAGGTCCTTAGATGGAGAAGGGGGAGAAGGGGGGGTGATAGCCTCTGAGAAATGTGTTTCTGTGAGGAGATCTGTGACGAGGGGGGTCCTTGGGGGCACGAGGTAGGCGGATGAAAGGTTGAGAGTGTCGTCTGTTTCTGGGGGCTCTGATACGATGATTGCGACAGGTTGGTTCTCAAAGTCTGAGTGATGCTCATTGACGTGATCTGTCGAGTTGATGGCGTTTATGACAGATGCGAGAGGGGAACCAACTGGGGCAGCATTCTGAGGGTGAGGCACACGAAAGACAGTGACAGGGGACGAGGGATGCTCGGGTTTTGTGAGGGGAGTTCCCTCGGGGACGCGAGCGGAAGGAGGCAGAGGGTTGCCTGACTTGTGGGGAACTGGAGTCGCATCAAGGGAGATGTCCGCGAAGGGAGTGCGAGAGATGCCTTGAACCTGCTGCGAGGACTGTGTGATAAACACTGGTGCAGTCGGCGTTCTGTGGGGCGTTGTCAGGGCATTCTCATCGTCGTAGACTTGGATGTCGTCATCGAACTCGGAGTGGCCCTGGTGCTGTTCGGTGCTCTCCTCGGCAATAGAAAGACCCCCCATGTGGTCCGACACATCGTCCGCGGTGAGGGTCACGTCACCAACATCAATGAGGCGCTTTCTGAGGGCAACTGGGGAGTAGTGATTGCTGTTAGTGTGGGCGTTGTAGGTGCGATTGAAGAAAGCAGTCATGGTGAGGGTGTCTGAGTCGAAGTAGTTGGTTGTGGTGCGGGAACAAGGCTCTGCATTCTCCTTGTCAGAACCAGAGTCAGGGCTGGGAGATGCCATTTCTCGCTTGGAGGTAGGCGTTGTGTTCGCGAGTGGGTCAAAGAGGGAAAGAACGCTGTAGCGGGGATGGTTCATCGTCAGTTCAGAGGCTAGAGCAACTTTGACAACGGCGAAATGCTACAGTCAGCTACAGACTACAGTCAACTTGGTCGAACTCACTTCATGTCACAGACGCGTCACGCGAGGTCACGCGTCATGTCTGTCACCTCATCACGTGCAACGCGTACGACGTGATCGCGTGATCGTTGGATGCGATTCGGTAGGCAGATTGGTAGAGGACGTTTTTGGTGTCCGAGTCCATCATCACAACACACTCCATGCATCGATCACGCTCAAGTGATATAACTTAACGATGCTCGTGTGACAATCAATGAAATGACATGTATCCCGATCAAAACTCCAGGTGTCTGCCGTTTCTTTAGTATGAATGATGTATATCTTCGCCAGCGACGCATGGAGCGCTCGGCCTGCAGCCAAGACTTCATGAACCCAGGCGATGAGCGAGTTCAAGGGGGCTTCAAGGACAGGGTTCACATGATAGCAGCGGACGTGAAAGTAGTTAGTCTGGTCGGCCTGCCTCGTAGTACGGTCACCAGACTAGATAGTGGCAGCAGGAGATCAATTGCTCCCATGATAGCGCATATCTAACAGTGTTAGTAGTAACACATGATCTGGAGAAAGGTTTTGTTTGCTGAGTTTTTAGTTCGTTTCAGAAATTTTCATCCTCCCTTGGTAGCGCATAATTCATGCTGCGAGCCAACCCGAGTTTGTTGCTGTACCTACATCAACGAAAAAACGGAAACCATGCCCAGGAAAGGTTCATTAGACGGTGGTTTGATTTGAGCATCCTTTCCAAGAGGGAGATGCAATAAACTGGATACCGATGTGAGATTCGAGTTCTGGAAGTTAGACCGATTTGTTAAATACACTATCACAATGTCCTTGCATGTGACAGCTATGGGACAACGGAAGTGAGCGGCAGGATAGAGGACTTCGATGACTGAATGGTGTGGGTAGGCTCACGGACAAAGTAGACAACATGAAGCCCGTGTCGCTTTGGCTTGAAATAGTAACGGTAAGCAGATAATCAGATCAAAGCAACACGACTCCACCAGTGTGCAGCTTCATTTGGGCATTTATGACAGTAATCGCGCAAAGGGGTGTGATCAAGCTGTGGTGTCGGCTTGAATCGATAGTGATAATATCTGCCAGAGCAGGCCGACATGACGATGCGGCAGGCGCGACTCGGTAGGTTATGAGGGACGGATACTCGCTCCTGCCGGTGGATCCCAAACCCCGAGCTCTTTCTTGATGTCCCTCAGATCCTGCTCCCATCTCTCCTCCCAATAGACAGTCAAAAGACACCTCGCACTCCCTCCGCACTCAATGCCCCAAGGCACAAACTCGCGCCAGAGTCTCTCCCTCTGCGCTGCCTTCATCTTGATAGACGCTCCGAGTGCGAGTGCATTCATCGGGAATCCGAGGTTGGCAAACTCGAATGATTTAAGTGCAAGTTCGGGAAGGGCGGAGACGCGGAGGGCGAACAGGGCGTGGTAAAAATCGTGGGTTTCGCGGTAGCGTTGCATAACGTAGGCGAGCTCGGGGTCATCGATGTAGTGGACCTGTTGGCACCATGAAGTGATGCAGATGAAGAAGAGCACGAAAAGACGCACTGGTTCTCGGGAGTCGGGCGTGACGTTACACACTTCGAGCCATCTTGCGTACTCCCTTCCAAACGTTCCGTCTGGAAGTGCCTTGAATTTTTGAATGTCAAGGGTCTTTGAGTTGATGCGTGGACGTTCTTTCAGGATTCTGCGGCCTTCTGGAGAGTCGAGCATAGCGTCTCGCAACTTGGGTAACGTAGAGCCTGCGGTAGTCTCACCAAGGGCAGCAACCATGTCTACATCATGGTCAATGGTAAAATTCGAGGGTCGTTTATGATGAGACTTACCGCCGCGTCGTGGGTCTATCAGTGCCACGAGAGCGGAACCTAAAGTAAGAAAAGCATTTTCAAAGGTGTTTAGAGGTATGTGTCCCGGATAAGCGGGCGAATGGTGCAATGTAACGCTTGTATGAAGTGCGCGCGTCGCCCTGGCCATTCGCCACTCAGCACCGTGACCAAGGACCTGTGCGACGGACGAGGAGTTAGTGGCATTGCGGGGACTGCGGGAGACAACGGGTATCAAAGCAGCGGACGACAAAGGAACGCAATTGCGTGCAGTTCCCCTGGAGAAATGGGTCGCAAGAACAGACATGGGTCGGTTGTGACTTTTGTGAGCAGCTCAACGGCGACGGATGAAGAGTACTCGAGGAGTCGTAACTTAGTTGAGTGTAGACTCTGTAGAGTCAGTGTTAGCACTACCTTCAAGGTAGTCACGCACGAGTAAGTAAAACACTAAACGCACTGTAACCCTAACCCTAGATTGGGGTTGACTTGTTGACATGATATGCCACAGCGGCCGCAAAGTCACTCTTTCAAGTTCATAACTATTGCCAACAACTTAACTCTGCTTCCCATCAAGGCAAACGCCCATTGAAATTCATATCAGCTATGTCTGGCGAGAACGCGCTGCGCCCAGCCCATGCTCTCCAGAGATGTGCAGACGCGCGCCAGAGCGGGATCGAAAGCGGGTATCTCAAAGCCCGCTTTGCCACCTTAATGGAGCCACGAGGATCATTGTGGACTTGTGGATTTGATTCCACACATCCCAAATGTGGCCCTCATCTGTTCCACAAGGTCAATGCGTCGGTCACCGTCCCACCTCCTATAAAGTCCCGACGCTCGACTGTTGGATCCACAACTCGACTTTGCTCCTGACCGTCCCCTATCTCACCTACCTGTCCTCCACTCGCTAGCTTGCGTATACAATTCAATCCGAGATCGAAGAAATGTTCAACGACCCCAACATTGATACTTTCAGTGGGAATGATCCACACACCTGGGACGAATTGAACCCTGACACTCGCCGCTTCGGTGGCATCTTCCTCCTCGAAGTGCCAGAAGACGTCTCCGTCGACTGTGGCGATCCCACAGACGAAGCAGAACATGGCGATAGCGACCTCGACGCCATCTCTCAATGGGCATTCTATGCCGAGGTCGATAACCTCACAACCACCACACAAGCTCCATCAGCTCCGAGTACCGACCAAGGTTCTACTATCAGCGCGGCACAGCAGATCATTGCTCGTTATCGTGCTATTAACGGCGACGACCACGAACTCGACTGTGGGAACATGGGGGGCAACGAGAAGGACCTTCCGCGAATTCCTGACGATCAGCGCTCTATGTACACCCTTATTACCCCTGGGGACGCGCAGTCCAGCATGGATATGATGTGGAGACCAAAACCTAAAGTCCACATGCGTCGCACGGCCAAACAGGAGCTCGACGAAGCTGTGCGTTCCTTATCTTTAGTCCCTGTATCATAGCTGCAACGAGATGCTGACATCTCTCTCGTGTATGGTGGTGATTCTAGCAAGCTCAAGCACTTGAAATGATGCGTAATGCAGGCTTGAAGTCTACCGATAGAATCCAATGCAGACGTCGTGGATGTGCGGACATCCTTCGTGACGCCGACGCTCTTAAGTACCATCTACATATCCACAATATCGCAGACGCGCTGGACGTTCCCCTTGTCGACCATTCACACGAGGATCCTGCTACGGCAGACATTAAGGATATTCCCACTCTTGCACCTGCAACACGTAAACCCCTGCTGGTAGATTCTGCCACCTCCCATTCAAAAACCTTCAAACGTAGTCATTCTCGCTCGAAATCATGCGCCGTCACCCGTGAAAACTCCAAAACCTCCATTGCTACTCCAAGAAAACTTTCCGCCGGTGGACTCCTCCCAACGCTCTTCTCCCCACGGGAGCCTACCCCCGAAACACAATATGCGCCTAGTCTCACGGTCGTCGCCGCCTCTGTTATCTCTACTCCCAGTCGGAGAAAGCCACCGGCTCCTGTATCTGTGGATGCCGTCAAATACACAGCACTTGCCCATCCCCCGCTACAAACCTTGATGCCATCGCGTGGTAGGTCCGCGAGGAAGGACACGATCGTCGCGGCCGTAGGCGCAGGATATAATGCTAGTATCGCGATGATGCTATCTCCACCTTCTTCGCTCGCTCCACAGACGAATTCACCGCTGGTGCTTCCTTCTGCTATGCAAGAAGGGAAAGAGAAGTGTGCCCTCACGCATGCGAACGAGGATGATGTGTTTGTTCCAGAGGAGCTCAAGAGGTCAAAGAGTCCCGCGAGAGCTTTCAGTCCGGGAAGGAGAACGATGAGTCCAGCTCGGGCTATGAGTCCTATTCGAAGTGAGACTTCCTGTTCTTGCATTCCCTTTGGTCACGAGTCGCTGATCGCGTGTCGTTCTATTTCTTTAGAGGGGCTCAGACGTGTGCTCTCCATAGGGTGTATGATTTCTTCCGGGGACGAGTGAACGATAGGACGAGCGTTCCCGAGTCTCCCCCACACCCTCAAGCATTCCAACTTCTCAAACACCATGCAGGACTGAAATCCTGCATTCTGATATGGGCCGGTCCCCTGACCTCACTTGGCTTGTGCATATCTTTTCCTCCATCTTTCCGCGTTTCCATATCCTATTATCTCATTTACGTATAGTCGATGTCTCAATTATCCCTCACAATTATACCAGTCTACACGCATCAGCGATTTTTATTGTTCAATTTATCATTCAGTAATAAGCCCATCCCTTCTTCTCCGACTTTCATCATATCATACGATGGACTTGATCTTGCATTGCATCTACATCATGGGTTTCATCTCTCTTTCACTCCAGTTGTAACTGTATTGATCGTTGGCATCATGCCCAGGGCACGTTTGTGGTGGTTCCACTCTGCGCCTGACACACGGACGCGGGTAATATTTAGCGCTTCGGCAGCAAAGGTTGTACAATACTAGAGGATAAGGTTCATAATTAAGGAGCTAATAACAGTCTTCGTTATCGGAACACCCGCGCTACATGCCGCACAACTCCTCCGGGAGATCAGACAGCCCCACTCGCCTTGGCTGCGCAGGTTCTCGAGCAGTAGGGATGTTTCCCGTATCGAGGCTTCGAGCGACAGAACTGTGCAAGAAGACGGGAGATGTGTGGCGTTAGCTTGGCAAAGGGTACGAGTGAGAATGAAAACGTACCCCACACATCCTGCCTGCCTCTGTCGCGCATGTCCGTCCGCAGTACTGGTGATTCTGGAACTTGGGTCTCATTTTGCAGAACTATACAAGCAATGAAACCAAATTATGACTTGGAATGCTGGTGGCAAAGCATCCGTCCGTACCTCACAAAGTCCTGTGGCCGTAGGCGAGCCCACGTGCGAAGTAGTTCCGCTCCGAGCACCACCGGGGGCCGACGTGAATGCAACCGAGAACCGATTGAGATTGAGAGAAGTCGGTTGGGTGGGAATGAGAGAGGTAAGGTCTTGAACCGAGAAGCGGTTCGTGTCTCGGCGGGCAGTGGGGATATGGGATGGGTCATCTTGTTCCTGACGGAGTTCTGCCCGGAGCCTGACGAGGGCTTTGCCAAGTTCATTACGGCCGGTGTTGTCAGCGCCGACGCCCCAGAAGTAGTCGCGAGGGGAATCCTATGGAATGAAGGAGCGTAAGTGAAGAGGATAAGACAGGAATCCGGTATCCGGAACCCACCTCGATGAGTTCAGCGTCCCCAGTTCCGAGAAGCATCGCTTTCAGATCGAGATGTTGAGTGAATTTCAGGTGGAGGGCAGCCTCCATCTACAGAAGTTACCGTGTAAAACGGCTTGGGTTTGTACTCGCTATAGACTGAGAACGTAGGTTGACGCGTACCTTCTCTACGTTAACCTGCCTCCAATCGGTGCGCACCCAGTTTTGGTACCGATGTGCTTCGTCGAAAGCCATCATGGGTCGTTCGCCACACTTCCGAATACGTTCTGCGATCTCTGGATGGTCGTCCAGGAACTAGATAGGTGACGGACGCAGCACGACACGAAGGGGCAGTTTCAGCGCACGATAACAAGCATCCCATCCCACTGTACAACACACCTTGAATGATTGAAACAGGTGTTCGCTCGTTGGATACCTCTTCCCTTTGTACATGATATCATGCGGCGAGAAATTGGTGAACTCGTAGAATGGTGCGTTCTTTTCGTAAAAGAGGACCGGAGGGGTCTTTGACGCTTTGAATGGGGCGATGGAAGCGCCAATGGGAGCTACGGGAGCCGTAAGGGGAGGATAGTCGGCATCGGCGTCATCGGCGCCCGTTGCACCGGAAGACGGCGGCGTCAAATAGACATTGCTGAGCGACACGTCAACGTCATCACAAGCGAGCAGAGCAGAGATAACGCGCACCTTGAAGGGGAGGTAGAGTATTGAGTAACGGGTCTTTGTTTGCGTCCGCCAGAGGCAGACTGTGGCGTAGTGGGAGATCCTCCGAGTCCAAAGAGTTTCATGATTCGGCGGGTGTCTAGCATTCCAAATGCAATCACAACGACGGCAGCGAATATATAGAGAATTTTGAAGGTTTGAATTGAGATGAATGAGTCAGTGTAAGTTCGAATAATGTTTTCCTACACACCACTGAGAACAAAGACTCTTATACGCTGCCTCGAGGCGTGGAGGCGATGTCGGATGATTATCTTCACGACGAGAATACCGGGTCCGGGTACGCCACGAGTAGGTCCTAGAACGATGTGGAGGGGCCCGAATTCGACATTGCTTGGTCTGGCTCGATCTGGTTTGCCTTGGTGCGCAGCTGGAACCTGAGGCCGAGGCCAGGCAGATAGTGCGTGTTTTCCGGTGCCAGTGTTGGAGCCTGGCAGTGGCACTGGAGGTACGTAAACTCTCCATCTTGCTTACCTGCCTTTTTGGGTGCGGCGAGGCATGCCTCTTCATGCATCACGACGCGTTTGCAGCATGGTCAACAGCAAGCACAGAAAACATAACAACCCTCATTTTACACCAAATCATTAGATAATTCGGTCCGTAATCAGAGACGCACATGTCGTTAATTGTTACCACTTTGGGAGCGGGGACTCTCGGGGAGACCGCCGTCCGGGGTGAGCATATCTCCAGCTGCACAGGCTCGATACGAACGATTACCTGATTGTCCGCCGAGCATGCGGGTAGGGCGCGGTGCAAGTAAGATCCGCTTGACCCAGAGGCCCTCACTGGCGACTTATAATCTGTATCGTGATTTCATTCTCGTTTCTTTTCATCCTTACTCTGCTGTACTAAATCTATCAGATTAACGACGGCCATGTCCACTCTCTACAAAGACGAGTGGGTGAAACTCGCGCACCCCGACGAATTTTCATTTGATAACCCTGCGAATACTCTTGGTGGTCGACGCAATCGGCTGGTCCGACTCGATAGGGATAGCCCCCGTTTTTCTGAAAGTACGTGGTTATCTTTCCTCAGGTGCTCCATGCCAAGATATGCATGATTCGGATACAGTAGAGCAGCTGTTTATCAGCGGCTGGCGCCATCGCAAGAAAGTTAAAGCAGAGGTGCAATCTATTTTCAAGGTCCTCTGGCCAGAACCCGTCCTAGAACCATATCTCACCTACAGGTATGTCCAAATCTTTACTAATCACAGGCTGCTGACAATTTGTGAAGAGCTCAAGTCCAGGCTTCCGTCCGAGCGAAAGATAAGAGAGGGAACGAAAAACTTCTTTTCCACGGCACCAACCGTGCATGCCTGTTGGGAGAATCCTCAGGTTGCGTTGTCCTTTGCGGCCTTAAGCAGTGCTACCTGTGCTCAATCCTACGCAGCTCATTCGACGTGAGTAAGTGTGGTGAGTCTTATTCCCTCCCTCTAGCCTATCTAGTGTTCACGTGTCCGTAAGGTTCGAAGAATGCATTCAAACGGTATGAGTAATTGATTTTGCATATGTTGATATCTAAAGAGAGATTCAGGTTCGGACATGGTATCTACACTTCGTCCTGCTCTTCGAGTACGTGTTCCAACCTGATCGATCAGTCCCCCGGTTCTCACAAACCACAGAAGCAGATGATTACGTCTCCAACATTTCGGAGAGTGCTTCTATGCGTGTCATGTTGATCAATCGCGTTGTCGTAGGAAAACCCTATAAGAGGTATCGAAATTCCCCTGACGTCGTCGCACCGCCAGATGGATACGACTCGGTATGAGGATGACGCTCTACAACGTGGTCTACTCTAACACATCACGTAGATCGCAGGAGAGATTGGGTGGGATTTGAACTACGAAGGTTTGTCGAATCATTTATTCTATGTCTCTTGCCCTAAAGGCGTTGATTGACAGAAACCGTCACTTATCACAATGACACCGTGCGTCCTGCATATTTGGTCGTGTATGGGAACAAGCCGCAGGCTGTACCAAACTTGAGGGCATTTGTACAGACGATGTTCAAGACACCCCTTGTCTCATGATCGCTGGCGAGGTCATAGAGAGCCAAGCGCGGGTTTCTGCCCCCACTGTAAATGGGTGGAGCGCAAGTATTTATACACGTTTTTATTCACTCTAATGACACCCGCACGTCACTCGCATGATTTGCACGGAAATCTGTACGATACGATACCAATGTAGCTCTTATAATAATGACTAGCGCGGGTTAGCTGCCACTGTCATTAGCACATATTTGAATCTGTACATGTATGAATTTGGATGACAACTTCCGTTCACGGTTCAGCAGCCCGGATCTAGTGTGCTAGTAGGGTAGCACTGAAGAAGTTCAGTGCGCGGTGAAACCCAGTCAAAAGTCGCTACAATATGGAAAGCTGGACAACCGTGCTCACGTGAACCACGGGCCAACGGCGCAGAGCCTCAGAGCCTACTAGTACTTACTAGTACTACATTTAGAAATTGGGCTTCGGGAGGTCTTGGTCACTCCTGGCACTGTCGTTCGAGTGACTAGTCGTTAGGCATATGGGTCCACTTGCGTGCGATCCAAGTTGGATTGACTCAAAACTTACGGAACTATGAGCAGACCAGAATGGATACTGTAGATATTTTTTGTGCAATAGAAATGGAGCTGCCGTTTTGTGTGCAGGCTGTACCAAACATGAGGGCATTTGTACAGCGGTTTAGAGATTAGGAAGACAGTCGTTCCTACTCTATGTAGGTACAGACGATGTTCAAGACACCTACAAGTGTCTCATGATCGCTGGCGAGGTCACAGAACCAAGTCCGGGTTTCTGCTCCCATTGTAAACGCGTGTTTACACATGTTTTTATTCGTTCTAATGATACCCGCATGCATCATGCATCACTTGTACGGGAATCTGTACTCTGATAACAATGACTAGCGCGGGTTAGTTGCTATTGTCATTAGCATGCATTTTGAATCTAATGGATGAATGGATACAACTTCCATTCAGCAGGCCAGATCTAGTATGTAACCCTTGCTTCGACGGGCGAGGACAGCACTGACAAGTCGGAAGAAGTTCAGTACTAGCCCACACTGGCAGTACCACGATGCCTCAAATTCCTAACAACGAAATCGGAGTCGAGCATACGCCTAATGCCATAATCCGATCTATGCGGGTAGAAATGAAACCAATGTCAACTGTCTGCATTGTTCGTGTCCATCATGATCGTGAGTCGTGACAGCATTGCCGGCCTCGTGCAGACGGCCCTATCCTCGTTCGCACCGCAACTTGTCTACCACCCCGGATCAAAGTACCAGCCTCAGCCTGCTCGTGCACGGCACAGGATTGGTAAAAGATTGACCTTCAGCCACGAAGATTATTGCATCCCCGCGGAGAACATGCGCTAATCGCATTGCTCCCAAGAGGCGACCAGGCTGGTGCCCAGCCACGGAGCACGACCAGTTGAATCGTGTCTATAAAGCATCATGTCGCTTCAATGCATCATCTCAAACCATCCTTTACGCATATCCGCAGACTTGACAAGCTCCTGGCGAGCAATCCTAGTCATCTTTTGCACCTATCTCTCGTCCAGATCATCTCATTAAACAGCACCACCTGATCCGACATGAACGCTGCGCCGCTCCCCCCGATGCATGCAGCGCTCTCTGCACTTGGTACTATGGCAGGCCAATACCTAGCTGCGCAAAGTGCGCAGGCACAAGCAGCTCAGGCTCAGCCCCCTCAAGCGCCGCCCACAGTCAATACCTCCTACGCCCGACAGTCTAGGACGATGAACGGAGCCAATCTATGTGACGTGCGTATGCCATGCGACACTGATGGGAACATCTGCGTTAATGTTTTTCCTTGCAGGTTTGCCATGCGAAACCAAAGTACTTTGATGGCACGAAAACCCATTCCTACTGCGGTAGGACCTGTGCTGCGAAGATGCAGAAAAAGGCTGCACCAGGTGGCAGTCCTCCTAAGAGGGGCAAGAGCGCCAACGCGCCCCCTCGTTCCAATGCCAAATTGTGTGACGTATGTTACCTTCCCAGTTATCAAATCAAATATCTGTTGGTAACATGACCTTACAGTACTGTCACAAACAGCCCAAGTACAACGACGGAAAGACAACGCATTCTTTCTGCGGCAAGACCTGCGCACAGCAGGCGAAAGCTACAGGAGCTACAGGAGCTACAGGAGCTTCAGGAGCTTCAGGGGGAGGAGCAACTCCAGCAGCATCCAAGTCCGTAGGCTCGCGACTCAACCCACTCAATACAGTACTTACTGCTCTGCGCTTCAGACCATTGAGTAACGGCTGCTTGCTCTGCGGGAAAGCCGCGAAGAAGGGCTGCTTCTGCAGTCAGGCATGTGCTGCAAAGGCAGAGAAGAATGCGCCGGCACTCCTTGAAGTTCCTACTGGTCATGATACATTCAAGAGCGGTATGCATTCTGTGGTTGTAGAGTTGCGTTAACAATGGAGGTTGACCTTGGACATAGTTTCTGACCAATTCAATGCCTCCTGGCGACACCAAACATCGTGCCCTGCCGTACGCAGGATTTACAAAGTCGTTGGAGACTCCTCCTCCATCGCAAAATATGAGGCATATCGGTGAGTGTCACTGATGACGTGTATGCACAAGCTTTCTTAACCCCCATTTGCCGATAGTGCCTCTGTTGAGCAGAGGGGCAATTTGCAGCAGCAGGACGTTCTGCTGGTAACGAAAACCGTCGGTGGCACGGCACAACAAGGGAATGCCTCTTGGGCGATAACGGGAACTCGAAGCTCTGTTCCTCGCAAACGTGTTC
Source organism: Paxillus involutus ATCC 200175 (assembly GCA_000827475.1). Classification (NCBI taxonomy): domain Eukaryota; kingdom Fungi; phylum Basidiomycota; class Agaricomycetes; order Boletales; family Paxillaceae; genus Paxillus; species Paxillus involutus. Next base: position 99,679 of record KN819370.1, read on the forward strand.
TCTTTGCGGTATCCTCCGCACGTCGTATAGTCTGAATCTGTTTGGCAAGAAGACTGGCTGGGGCAGGCAAGCGACTTTTTCCCTCGTCCATAATTGTGTGATGACCGTCAACGTTAGGTTCGGTGCGGGCATCTACACGTCGTCAACCTCTTCAAAGTCCAACGACTACTCGAACAATGTGAAACCTTCGAACCAGAAGGCCATACTTCTCAACAAAGTTGTCGTTGGGAAAGGCTATAAGATGACACAGGACAACACCACGATGACCGCGCCTCCACCAGGTCATGATTCAGTGCGTATTCCTGGTATCTGGACTGTGGGATGTGCACGATCTTGATTGCCTATGAACGTTCTAGGTTCTTGCAGAGGTCGTTGTCGGTGGTTCACTGAACTACGACGAGCTGGTTTGCTACACCGAGAATGCCATCCGGCCATCGTATCTTCTCATCTACGACGCATGACAACCATGACTGGTAGACAATCTGTAATAGATTCTTACGTTGATTAGTATCACCGTGGCAAGATATTTATTTCAACCACTTCTCGTATTCACTTGGTTTCCCGGCCCCAAGGGCTCCGTTGGAGATTCACTCGACCATTCAAGAAGCCATCAATCATCTCTTTATTCTAAAAGGGCATATCTTCACTGTCAATGATGAAAGCATATATTGCAATGTGAGCGGGGAGTCAAGTATGCTGGTGGGATGCAAACTGTAATCTCAAGATGGCGATCGTCTAAAGTAATAGGACCTAAGCTAGAGCCATAATGTAGTCCGTGAACGGGTGTGTGGAGGTGTCCGTGGTGATGGGATATAAAATTAGGCGGTCTGGTTGCAAAGGGATGAATAAGGGTCGCCGTCAGTTTCCATTCCATGCTAGTGGTGGTTACAGAAAGCCCCCGAGGAAATGTGAACTCACAGCTTCCTTTAACCAGGTAATGAGGTCATTACGGTCCTTGTCCTTCTTGAGACCGGTGAAGGCCATCTTAGTCCCGGGGATGTACTGTGGAATCAAAATATTAGTGGTTGAACGCCAAGGAGGACTGAAAACACGAAATACCTTTTTCGGGTTCTCAAGGTACTCGAACAGCGTCTCCACGTTCCATGTAACACCCTTGTTGACGTTGGCAGCGGTATACTGGAAACCTTCAACCT